>JAEQML010074856.1:0-14135 GCA_016904865.1 Pissodes strobi | reverse complement strand
CGAGCCCATGTCACTTGCTATGCCTTCCACTTTTAAATATATATATACTTTAAATTTAAAATACAATCTTCTAAAATAGTACGAAGTTTATCACCCATCGATACAAAGGATGCAGTGTTTATCCTTATCAGTCATTGTCTTCATTTTGATTGCAAGGGCCTTATATACTGATTTATTATGTAGTCCTGGCTGACATTGCAGCTCTTTAACATATATAGTTGGTGAAAGGTGAGAAGGTAGAACACAATTATCTTTTCTTATGTTGATTGGTTGAATATCATCCAAATTCACCCATTTTGTTTCTTCATCTTTTGAAATACTAGGACCTGAAAGTGATGATAATAATAATGAAGGTATTGTTGATACAGTATTAACAACAAGCATAAGGCTATTTAATTGCAGTCAAACAAAATCATGTTAGTACCAATAAAGTGTCTGACAAGTATCAATTGATGTAAATATGTTCTATATTGTTGTGGAGGATTAATTTTTACCTTGAAATTGATTGCCTTTGGCTCCACCAATGATTATGCTTATTTTGAATTTGTATAGAGCCTCTTCGGCCCCGGCTCCAGGATGTAAACCGCACAAGTGCTAGTTTAGTGACCCTAATGAATTTACTTACGTCTACGTTCCGATAGTCAAGTCTGCTATCGTTATCAAGACAAAGAAACTAAAAATGAAAATGGTTAGCAAATACAATAAAACAGTAAAAAGCTCTTGCAGATTGTTAATCTTTGAACTGACTTTGACAACATGACAATTATAATTGAAGTGAAATATCTGAATTTTGAGTACCTATCAGGGTAATTACTGTTTCATAACTCACTTGTAAATAATAAATCCAACCAATAAAATTGTTCTAATCATGGAATTCAACATGATGTTGCTAAATTCAGTCATAATGATTAGACAAACAAAATAGCTGTAACAGTTTGTGCCATTAGAAACAATACTGATACTTTGATTTTTTTATGTCAATGAACAATTATTGCTATAAAGATTTACCTGCAAGGATCTTGATTTTCTTTGGTGGTTCTTGAGATGAATCTTGACTTGTCCTAAATACCCACTGTAGATATTTACCAAATATTGTAGGACTTGCATCAGGTACGAAGTGCTTTCTTGCATAGGGTATCTTAGAAAAATGCATTTCCTCAAAGGGAACTTCACATAGTCTATATGCCATCATCTGTTTAACTGGTTTATCCAGTATATCACTTCTAATAGAAGCTTCTGGCCAGACTTTGACACTGAAAGAAAAATTCCATTAGATCTATCTATGATGACTGTAATTTATAAAACTTAAAAAAATTATTTTCAACACTAGCTTGGTCATTTTGCAATTTTTTATTACAATACAGGAAGGGTAGAGATTTTAGGCTTGTCATTATACCCAGAAAATGAAGCATTTTTGGAATGCCAGCATGTGATGCCTTTTACAATTCGCAATCAAAATGGAAGTGGACTTGCATTAGACATCTACACATTTGGCAAAACTAGAGTACCTAGAGCAAAACCTCCAAACGTCAAGTATGATGTAATTTTGTTATAAGTTTATCGATATAAACTCGTCCATTAACTTGCCGAGGTGGTCATTTGAGATATATTATATTTCATACCTAATTCCCATGTTTTAGTTTTACAATAAAGGCATAAAGTTCAAAATATTCCATTAGCTTTTCGTTGTATCCAAATAACAAAATAGTCAGTTCTTATTGAGACACCCTTTATATTGAGCCCTTATTTTGAAAGTGGTACAAAGTCAAAAATGTTAAAAAATGGGATTAAGTCCTTAACGGTTATCTTAGTATCCAATATGTTTATTATGAAAACGGTTTGAGTCATTCCTTGACCTAGTCGCCCATAGATGGCGCCGGAAGTGTGCACGCTATAAAGCAGTTGTTTATTTTGAAAGTGAAATAAGTCACTTATACCATTTTCATAGTAAACAAAACCAGAACCTGTGGAATGTTCCTCAGTGTCTTAAGTGAAATATTTATTTTTTTGGTGTTATTTACTTTAAAGTTCTATGCTATATTTAACAACATAAGTCCTAACATACATTAATTGCTGTAGGTAAGTAGATTGATACCTTTTATTCATTAAAATAGGATTAGAGGTTATTTATATTTTTTTATTATTATTTTAAGTGATTTTTTGGCAAAAATGGACTCAAAAATTCAGGACAAAAACATAAAATATATTCCTACCTCATCTACAGTTAATAAAGATCCTGGACCATCAACCAATAAAGAAACTGAAACAGCAGGAAAGGGAGATTCATATTATGCACAAAATAATGAACCTTCATTCTTCGATCAGTTATCTGATGATTCAGGTAAGTAAAAAACAGTTTGAACGTTAAAAATTTACATTAAAATTCATTATTCAAATTATATTTTTACTTAGTTATGTAGTACTTTTGGTACATTCTGCTTGTTTGAAAATTTGCTCTGTCCATGTTTTGTTTATCGTTTAGTTAATAAAGATATTATAAATAAATTTGCAGATGGATTTATAGGAATCGTGATGTATATTATTATTTTTAGATAAGGATCCCAAGTATGTTAAGGACAGTGACTCAAGCAGTGAGTCCTTGGACAACGACACTCGTTCTGTTATAACTACAGATGGTCTTGCAACTACAGATGCATCACCATCTCGTAAAGGAAGAAAAAGAGCTAGAAATGATGGAATGTACGCTCAAAATGAAAGAAAATACAGGCGCAATCGTGGCCAAGAATACAAAACAGCAAAAGGAAAATGTATTAAGGCAAAACCGTTTGTCCATACCGAATGCTCGTGTAAAATGAATTGTGAAACAAGAGAAAAATATTTGAAATGTTTTGGAATATCGAACATTTTAAAGAACAAAATATTTTTTTAAACACATACGCCCATCGCCAGTTAATTAAGGTTCGGCGACCAAGAATCAATCAAGGAAATAAAGAGGAATGCCATTATAAATACTTCTTAACCACAGATAATGAAACTGTGAAAGTGTGCAACTCTTTTTTTTGCAAACCTTTCAGATAGATATCAGTGGGTCGTTTGGCGCGACTTCTAAAGAGAGCTACTCCTAATTCAGATATGAGGGGGAAGATGGAAGGTTCTTCCCGGCAAACTGAAGAAAGCCTTTTAGACTTTGCCAGAAATCATATCAAAGAGTTTCCTTCTTTTGAGAGTAATTATATCCGTGCTCTTAATCCTGGAAGAAAGCATTTAGATCCTAATTTAGACTTGAGAAAGATGTACACTCTTTATCGTGAAATGTGCAACGAGCATAATTTACTGCACATAAAGGAATGGACTTACAGAAAAATTTTTTATAAAGAATTTAATCTGCATTTCCATTAACCCAGAAAGGACACATGCCATAAATGCGACATGTGGAAACTCAAAATTCAGAGTACTGCCAATGAAGAAGAAAATCAGTCTTTGTTACAAGAACATGACCTACATCTAAGAGGTGCTGAACTCGCTCGAGAATCAATGAAAAGGGATCAAATGCAAGCACAAGAATTTCCAGAGGAAAACTTGGCATTCTCTTTCGATCTACAGAAACCACTACCTTATCCAAAACTTGCAGTGTAGCATTTTCAAATTTTGGCATGAACAAATGCTACTGTTTAGCTTGATTTATATTTATTTTTATTTACAAACACAATTTAGTTTGGATTATTCGATATAGGTACAGAGGTACATTACCTTGTTTTGTCTTGAAAGGTATTGAATTTACTTTTGATATTTACATTTATGATGTACTACACATGCATGAGATGACCGTAACAACAAGGCTGATTTTTGTCCCTTGCAGAGTCGAAGGTACTCGACTAGGCCTCGGAAACTTCTTTTATAGGTTCTGATTGTGCATTCCAATTCGCTAGGTTTTGTCTTTGGATTTAAATACTTGAGCTCTCTTTTATTTACTCGGGAAAATGCTCACAAGACTTTCTTTGATCTAAAAGTTAATAAAAACTTAAAAATTTGTTCCATACAAATGTACTCTTGAGTTTGTTATTATTTTAAATCCATTCTTAGCGGTACATACCTCAAACGATTTGGAGATCGTATAAGTAGTCTGATGTAGATTATAATTCGTATATCTAATTGTATTTCGGTGTATTGTTTCCTTTTGTTTTATTTGTCTTTCGAAGAGATTTCGTGTTTACATTTCTTGTGTCAAAGTGTCATTCACCTCTTATCGATCTATCAGTGACAGGCACACCATATGTTTTTTGACAGTTATTAGACATGTTCAAGAATCGACGTTCTTAAATAGCGATTCCTTTTAAGGTGTATTTACGTGATGCTTGGCGAATATGGTCTAGAGCAGTGACGTGGACGCTCGGACTCGCTATTTCAACTAACTTAGGTTGGCAGCAATGTTTAGGGGTCAAAATGCGATATTGGTTCGAGGTTCCTTCCTTTTGGCGCCGTGTCGTCTAGGTGACGGGTCGAAATCCCGTTGTGGCTTCGTCGAGGCCGAGGTGTAAATCCTCATGGACTGGTTCTAATAATTGGGGTCATTATTTTATGATATTTTTGCTACATTTAAGTTTTTGACTCGAACCAGGGCCATGGAGGTTACCTATATTAGTTTTTGTTGAGTTATTGGAATCCGACCTCCACGTGGTAAGTCACAAATTTTTTCATGCAGTTTTTCAGTGGAATTAATTGCATTTTCCAATTGTTCTAGAAGAATTTATGTATTGCTGTTGCTCCCATGTTGCTGATCATTGGAATCGTCGATTATTGTTTTTGGAGAAATCTCTAGAATGGACACTGTTGGTTTTGTTCGACTGGCTATTACCAGGCTATAGGCCCTATAGATAGTTCTATAGGTAAGATGAAAAACTAGTTAGGTTATGAGTAATCATTTCAGTGTGAGATATTTACCTTTTGCTTAGACAAACAATTGTTTTTAGGGTTCTCTCCACGGGTACCGCTCTGGCACACGTATATCGCTTTGCCTAACTGCGATATCCTATCCAGCGTGTTTTTTTTGGTTTACTTGCGTGTCTTAGAGTTATTAAACCACCATTTGCATGTTATGCCCTTGTTGTTATCATTGGCTGGATGTGGCGTACTAAGTTTGGAGAAGTCAGTTTCTGATTTGAAGTGATTTGGAGTTGCATGGACCGTACATATAATAATACTGGTATTTATTTGGAGAACATTTTAAAATTAAGAATACCTACTTCATGATTTGTAAGTAATATCATTTTCCTATTTGTAAAGCTGTCTCGGCAAATTTAAATTATCTATACATTGAGTGATTATATACATATTTTATTTTATATTATTGCGGCAGAATAAAATTCATGAATTTTAGACCCTGTGCGCTATTTACCATCATTCTAGTGGCCTATTATTGGGTATGCGGAATATTTGCCTAACAGTTTATATTTGACACCGTTGTTGATAATAGTCAATATCATGTAAATTTCATTTCTATTGCTCTATTGTTTATACATGTGATTGTAATTGTACTATATCATTGTTGTTTTATATCAAGGTATCTCCTCATTAGTAAGGAAAGAATAAAGTATTTATTTTGGGGAAATATTATGCCTTATTGAAAAGCTCCTCCAAGAATTACTTTTCAGCATTTAACAACTTTATGGATTTTTCTTAGTTGAGTCAAAGTTAACTAAGTGGTGCCCAAATATCTTTAATAAAGTGTACCGAGGATCCACGAACCTAGCTCTCCACTACATTACTGGCTGCCGTTCGCATCTATAGGTAGGTTTTCTAAAAGGACTCAGGAAAAGTTGCCATAGCAGTATCGGTAGCCTATTATAAACGGAACATGTATGCACTTAATCTAGGAGTTCATAATCTCATTAACCATGACGTTAACATGTATGTATGAGATGAATGTGCGGCATCAAGAGGTGCCCAAGAAGTGGCATCTTGTTTAAGAAAACACCTAATGACCTACGTTACCACTCAAAAACATATTGTGGCCTATAGTGATGCATGCACCAGCCAGAACCGAAACATAAAGATGGCTCTTATGTGGATGAAATTTGTCCAGTCATCAGAGAAAATAAACGTTACGTGTGTGGACCGCAAATTTATGGTTTCGGGCCATTCTTACCTGCCCAATGACAGGGACTTCGATGTAGTAGAGGTATCGATCAGAAAAACCTAACTTATACGTGCCTGATTAATTGCAAAATGCCAAAGAAAACGCCTTTTAAAATCCATAAAATGGCCCAGCAAGATTTTGTATCCACAAAAAATTTAGAAGACTCCATCTTGAGGACAAAAAACACCCAAGGGGATAGTGTAAACTGACTTCAAATACAATTGATAAGATTCCTAAATTCACAACCATTACAAAACGTCTTTAGATAATGCTGCTCCTTTTCTTATCTTGGACTTAAGTCTAAAACGTGGCCGCTCAAAAAATTACGACAATCTAACATTTACTATGCTGTACACAAATCCAATACCAGTAACTGCGGCCAAGTACAAAGACATGATCGACTTACTACCGTACATTCCTCCGATCCACCATGAAAACTTTCGAAGCTTAAGACAGATAACAACCAGTAGGCCAGATGAAGTTACCCCAGTGTCAGACGACGACGACGAGGATTTGTAAAATTTAACTTTTGTATGTTACTTAAATTTTTTTTTAAATAAACTTTATTCTAAACAGTTGGTAATCTAATGTTCTTAGCCTAATAATAATTAATAATAAAAAAAAGTTGACTAATTCCATATTACTTTATTTTGAAAGTGGTATAAGTCAATTTAGTTTCAAAAACAAGTAGGCGAAAATTAATTTTTTCTCATATTATACTAGGACATAAAAACTCGTCCAAATGTTAATCTGAAACTAGCAAAAAAAAGAGATTAATTTACTTATATTTTTAGATACACATTTTAGTAAAACGCTAATTTCCTCAAAATAATAGTGTCACATATACGCTCCTACCGCTTGTTGCCTATGGACCTGACTTCGTTGCAGTAGTTGCGCTGTGCTCTTTCAGAAGACGGAGCTCAGATATAGGTAGTTGGGAGAGATGGATAGAAACACTCGGTGTAAAAAAGGTTTGGTTTATTAACTTCAGGTTGAGTATAGAAGGTTGTAAGTATTACCAAAATATTCGGGAATGCATATCTCGTAGGTCCCCTGGGATATTCCTCGCGAAAATGTTAACCACGAACAGCAGCGAGAGACAGGGGGAGCTAGCCTGAAGGGCTGTTACAACTAGATTGACAGGCGGATAGATTATTTGGTCTGGCTGAATATTTAGTTACTCAACCTTATATTAACACTTTCTCACTATCCCAATCAGTCCGTACTGGTCTCTAGTCGGGCCAAGACGTTCTGGAGAGTTGCAACAGTTTGTCCATTCGTTTTACTTGTTGTTCACTTCGTGTCGTGGCTCAGTTTTGTCCACCCGGTATTAGTCTTGAAGTGTTGTCGACTCTGTATGTTGCTTGACCCAGTGCTTTTTGCTGACATGGAACAAAAGAAAAGTTTGTTTTAATAATTAACTAATAACTAATTTAATAACAATCAATCAATTTTTATTTGCCAAATATAATAACAATTTGTACAATATATTGCACGTAATATAAGCTGAATCATGCGTCCAGAACCCCGCCGTAAGTTTTTATTTTCATATACATAGTTATTATTAATATTATTTTCGTCTATAGCGCTTATAAGAAAAAATTGTCTGTGATGCATTTATTATTTTATTATCTTCATATATATATTACTGTTTGCCATATATCTATATTTCATATCCTATATGTATTAGGCGTTTATGTGTGCATTATTTTACACTATTTATATCCTGTTTTTACTAGTTTATTTCTTAATCTATCAGCTAGTTTTTTATGTTCATATTCTAAACATTCAATGCTCCGTAGCCCTTAAGTGTTGTGATTTTCTCGGTAAGATATAAGAGCTCGTCTTCTACCTAGTTTCCCTTTAAACTTCTTTTTACTTATTTCTCCTAGTTTCTCCGCACTTGAAACGCTAACATGTTTTTCTATGACTTTCCCTGAACGGTATTAATCGAAAACAATTGCGTTCTCATTATAACTTTGCTAAAGTTTCATTTCTCTATTTTATTATTCACATTATATGAACTAAATTTTTCTAGTTTAATTTTTCTCTATATTAACTTCCTATATCATCTATTTGAACGCGTTTATGTTTTTATTATGACTTTCTCTAGTATCTTAGATAGTTGTCAATAACACTTGAGTTCCAAGTTTCATTTTTCTAATATATCTCTGTTTGCTTCTCTAAGTGCCTCTCATATTTTTCTATGTGCTTTATTTTCTACTCTAAGTATATACAATATCTATGTACTCTATTTTCCATTCTAATCTCTATGTACTCTATTTTATACTTCAAGTACATATTGTTTCAATTTTATATGTATCTTATATTTTTCTATATGCTCTATGCTAGTTTTTCTCACTCCTAAGTGTCTTATTATGATTTTCCCTAATATGTAAGGTATTTATCATTGACACCTGGGGTTGTAGATACTTTGTGCATTGTCATTATTTTTTCCCTAAAATCGCCAACAGTCTTCCTTCGAAGTCATCCTCCTTTTTCTCATCTATACTTGTACTACTCTTACTTTCATTATTTTTTTTGTTGCCCATTATTCTTCTCACATTTTTCTTTTTCTCCTCTTGTATAACTAACTGTATATCCATATCTTCCGTATCCTCTGTACTATCTTCCTCTGTGTCTTCTGAATCCACTTCTTAGTTACTTAGTTTCTGTTTTCTGCTTAGTTTTTGGTATCGTGGTATTTGCTTAGTTTTTGGTTACTTCTTACTTAGTTTCTAGTTTCATTGCATTTAATTAATTTCTGGTTACTTTTTACTTAATTTTTATATATATTTTTTGTATTTACTTAGTTTTTGGTTACTTCTTGCTTAGTTTCTGGTTCCATTCCATTTACTTAGTTTCTGGTTACTTTTTACTTAATTTTTATATATATTTTTTTGTATTTACTTAGTTTCTGTACCTTAGATAATAGTATTGTATAACTTTGCCTATATTTAGCGATATTCATCTTTAACACTAGTTTAATCTTTCCTCGTATATTGTCTATTTATATATACTTTTAAACTCTAATTTCATCTCTTAGTTTCTCGTATATTTGGCTTTCCAAGTGTCTGACTTGTGATTTTCCCTGTAAGGTATTTATCTGAGACAGTTGGGTTCAAATTTTTTTATACGCTCTGTATATACTCATTTCTTAGTTTCTTCTTTATTTCCTATTTCTTAAAAACTCCTTCTCTTTTCTTCTACTTCTTTTTCTATTTGCTTGTTCCTCCGATTAATAATTGTTTTTTTTTCTCTATTATCTAAGGTATTTGTGATTGCTACGCGTGTTTAAAATTTTAATTTTACGCAACTTTTTTCACCAAAAATTGCTAGTAGTTGTTCTTCTAACTGTACGCCTCTTTTTTGTCCATAATGGCACTACTCTTAGCTTTTTGTTGGTTATTCTCTTTCTTATATATTGCCATTGCGTCTTTTGCCCATCGCATAATTAACTGAAATTGCTTTGCTTCATTATTGGCCTCCCTGTCTTCTTTCTGATTATCACTTGGTGAGGGCTTGGTCCATTGGTCCATTCTATGCATGTACTGCTTTTTCTTACTCTTCTTACGATCCAACTATCTTGAAGATGTAGTTTTTTCTCCGTATTGATAATATGTGATGACTAAATGTGCAGATTCCGTATTATGCTTGACCTTGGTTGTAAGATTTATTTAAAAGAAGATGGCTATATAATACTGGTGCTTACACCAAATGATCAACAAGGCGAATTGTTATAATTTCCAAAAATCTCAAAGAAAACTGGTACAGAAAACAATCTCATGGGTCACCACGGCTATAAAAATATGGACGGCTTGGATTGACGCAAAATGTTATTTTTAGCTGGATCAGGGGTCCATCTGGAAAAGCGTATCTCCTCGACGAGTCCTTAACCCTGTGTACGGGGGTCGAACGGCTTCCTCCACCACTTGTCACCTATATATTGACCTATATCGATTGCTTGGTGGATGAAAGTTTTAAGTTACGTCGTTTATTTTTTTTTGTAGTTAATTTAAGTAGCACTTTGCCTTATGGCGTTATTAATTTTCACTGATTCACTTTTAAGGCGTGCCTGATCAGAGGGGCTTTTCCCTTTCGGTAATTCGCACTGATAGGTCTTTTTTAACCGTGCCTGATCGGAGGGGCTTTTACCTTTCGGTAATTCGCACTGATAGGTCTTTTTTAAAAGTGAGAGCTTTGATCTACCAGAGGGGCTTTTCCTTTTAGGTAATTCGCACTGGAGATCAAAGTCTGCCGGTATGGGCTGCTGCACAGTTTTTTATAGCAAACTTTGACCTCTAATTCGAGTATTGTTTTGAGTTGTCAACAAGGTTAATCATAACAGTTTATACTTTAATTACCAACAATTTATAATTGCGATTCAAGGTTAAGTTCAAACTTTCCACTGTATGATTTTATGTTAGTTGACAATAGTAATGTTAGTTGTACCACTTTCAAAATAAGGGGCTCAAGAAAGGGATGATCAAAATAGCTACTTAAGGCCACAACAGTATTATATCAGCTGTACATTATGTACAGCTGATATAATACTGTTGTGGCCTTAAGTAGCTATTTTGATCATCCCTTTCTCTTATGTTGACCTCAAGCACTTTGTGACTATATTTATTTTAGTTGATAATCTATGGCTCGCTTAGGTTTGATCAAACTAAAATAAGATATTATTTTATTAGTCTAACTTTGCTTATTTATATTACATTAATTATGTTTGCTTGCAGTTCTGTTTTTTAAAGAATTGAGTTAATAAAACCTACTTTTGAGCCTCGTTAGATCCGTCAAATTCATATTCTAATTTCAGTTTGAATATGTCACTTCTAATCCCAGGCTAATAACTTTTTGGGGTCACTGATTTGCTTCATATTTATCTTTACGTGGTATGTTGCAACTTTTCTTATATTCGGTTGGTAGCTCTGAATAGTAGTAATGGGCTATTTTCCCATAATTGTTGCTGTCGATTTGGATTTTTAAAGGTTTATTATTTCGTTTAGGATTTATTGCAAAATTTAATTTTAGCTCATTAATTGTGGCTTCCGCCGTCGTTTTATAACACTAATAAACGAGAACTAAGCCGTTTATTATCTTAGAATTATTCCTCGTATTGACTTGTCCGGCATTTCTCGGCACTACCACTTTTCTGATTTGACGTTTTTTTTTCTATCTAATTCCGTGGAACTGGCAAAAGGCAAATTGACTGAACCCGATGTCTCGTTCTTCTAGACTTACCTATCGGGAATAAAGGAAGCATTTTGCTGTTAGTGCAGTTCTAGGTGACTTAGCTTTTTGTATTGTGTTTAATACTACCCTTCTAGGGGATCTGTGATTGAGTCCCTAATTAGTGCTTGACACTACCAAGCTATTGAGATATTCGTACTGCACTAGAGGCTTTCCGATCTCATCTTACAAAACCGAGGCAGTTGATCCTCCAGCAACCCTCCAACTCGAGAGTGAGTTTTTATCACCGGACTATCCCACTGCAAGTTTTACCACCGGCCTATCGAGGCCACTGCAAGTTTTACCACCGGGCTATCGAGTACTATTACAAGTTTTATCACCTGGCTATCGAGTCCCACTGCAGGTTCTAGTACCGGGTACCATTTCAAGTTTTACGACCGGGGCCAGAAGCCATTACAAGGTTTCACGACCGGGTTCCACTACCTTTAGCTCACCTTCACCTTTTTGGGCAGAGGACTCTCACTCTAGAGCGGTTGAACTTTCTCCTCAACTACTGAGCTTGCAGCCTTTTAGCAGCAGACTTTCGGATCTAACGGGGTAGCGTTCCTATTATTATTATTATTATTATTATTATTTGTTTTGTTATTATGAATTTAGCACTGCTGATCGTGCCTTAAGATAGCCTCCGTATTTTATTAAATCTTTTGTTTTTCGGGCCAGTAATATAATCGTTCGAATTATTTAAATATAAATCTAGCATTGACGGCCATGTTTTCATTAATTTCATTTACCTGGTCGATTGATTTAATTATTGTGGCGGTTTATTGATTGATAATATTATTATTGCTACATTGATAATTAGTGCAGCTACTAGTTTAAGCATACGTATATGTAATAATCTTAGGTAAACCAAAGTGATCACTTCGGATTGTAGTGTTTAGAGCTTTTAGGTGTAAGCCATACAGTACCGAGTTTTCCAACAGAAGTGGTCTCAGTAAATTCTTCATATTGTATTATTATTATTAATTACTTGATAGTTTTTTTGGGTCATTCCTTTGCTTTTAAATTCCTTTGAAATTTCACTGGAAGATTGTTGCTGTTTTAAATTTAAAAAAAAGAAACCTAGAAGCCAATATATTGATCCTTAGGTTAAGGTTGTGTTTTCTTGTTCGATAAACGAGCCTAACAACCCCCTACAACACCAGTGGCGCTCACGAACTCCACTCCTGGAGCCGGGTATTGCAAACACGACTCTCCGGTGTTAGGTTTGTTTTTATTAAAATCTTTTCCTTTTAACTTTAATAAGAAAATCGTGTTGTAATTTTATAATTAAAATTAACAAATAAGAACTTAACTAAAATCTTATGGGTAAGCATATACAAATCAGACAACAGCTGTATATATTTAACAGTCTTAACGATTAACTAATGAAGGTTATAATAATAATAATAATAATAATAATAATAATAATAATAAACAGGTTTATTACTCCAGTGTATAAATTAATTACAAAAAAAAAGAAATATGTATGTATACATCCATCCAAATTAACAGGAGCAATGGGCCACATGCAGCCTCCTTCACAACGGAAGGCGCTGTTGAAGCCGTCAAAAATTTTAAAATAAAAAATTAACAACTTATAAGTAACATAAGAACTAACTTAAAAAAGTAAATCAGTTTAAGAAAACCTGGAGCTCTAAAAAAAGATGATCCCCAGTTACAGAATTTAACACATTATTAACTTAGATTACAGAGCAAGACAGAAAGAGGGGAGAGAGAGCGAGAGAGAGAGAGAGAGAGAGAGTCAGACAGAGAGAGAGAGAGAGAGGGACTGGCTGAATGACATAATGTTAAATTTTATGTAAGCCACAAGTATAGGCTTTTACGAGGCTTTTTACTGACAGAGTAATTTGTATTTAATTCGTCTTTTAAAGACTGATATTGGGGCTGAAAAATCGTTCACTTTAAACTTATTGATCAAAGAAGCAATCTGATAAGAAAATGACTTTTTAAATACCTCTTTTTTGTGAGAGGGTACTGTTAATAAATGTTGTCTACGTATGTTAAGATTGTGAACATCTGTGCGATATGTAAGTTTGTCGTGGAGATATGGAGGGCATTTAAATTTGATGATCTTATAGTAGAAGCAGACCGAATGCAGAACTCGCCGGCGATCCATGTCAAGCCATCCCAACTCGTTCAGCTTATGTGATACTCTTTGTCTACGCCTTATTCCAAAAATCAATCTTAAACAAGAATTTTGTATTCTCTGAATCCTCCTAATATCTACCGAGTCCAAAAATGGACCATAGACGTTATCTGCGAAATTGAAATGTGACAAAATGAGAGCTTCACACAACATGGCTTTAGTTTTTTGAGTGAGAGTGTGCCTATGTGAATAAATTAACTTTAACATAGAGAATGCCCTTTTTAGGCATAATGTTACATGCTCTTTAAACTTTAATTTTGTGTCAATAATAAGGCCTAAATTTTTTGTAGAATTTTTAAACAAGACACAGTCGTCTCCCAATTTAAGTTTTATTTTTGCTGTAAGCTGATCGCGAACGCTTTCACCACAAAACAACAAGGCTACCGATTTACTTGGGTTAATTTTAAGCAGGTGATCATTAGAAATACAGAGCAGTCTATTTAGATCATAATTGAGCTGATCATTAATTGTTTCTGCTTGACTGGGGTTAAAAGATACGTACTAAAACAGAGCTTTATCCACAATACCGAAACAGAATTTTTGCACTCGACGCGCGTTTCGCTAACCATGTTAGCATCATCAGGAGATGATTTAGTCTTAATCATCTCCTGATGATGCTAACATGGTTAGCGAAAC
>JAEQML010074855.1:0-14136 GCA_016904865.1 Pissodes strobi | reverse complement strand
AACTCTGTTTTAGTGCATGTTGCCGAAGGTTCCAAACCCCAACGTAGACATAATAGGCTCATTAAAAAAATAACCAAAATTTCTATTATCTATCCAAAATACTTCATAAAAATAAGCCATATTCAAGAATTCAAGATTTTAAATCAATCTGTTAAGCGGTTCTTGAAATATAAGAGTTTAAATATGCAGAATAATTCGAAGCGCGTATAGTAGGAGAGCTATTGAACCATCCAAATAACCCGTTTCCCACAAAGCTAAAAATTTTTTAAATTACGTTTTATTATCGGTCAATTATGAAAATTCGAATCTGGCAGGTATCTCGCGGTTGCGTCATCATCCTTTAAATTTTTGAAAATGTAAAAAAAAAATTTAACCTACTCCCACAAGGCTACAATTTTAATACGTTGTAATTTACATAAGTTTTCGTGTAAAAAAAATGACAACCTATTTTGAGGGTTGCAAGTAAGTGCCAGACGATAGCAAAGTTGTCATCGGGACGGTAATTCATAACCTGCTCCCACAAGGCTGAAATTTTAAGAGCATATTCTATCAATAATTTAAAAAGCACATGTAAACAGCCAACTTATTTTGACGTTTGCAAGTATCTGCCAGGCGCCAGACGAGTATATAATAGTCATGTCATGGACTGGCGGCTAGCGACACTAATTCCACTTTAGCTCCGAGGCTTCCGCATGCGCAAACGTGCAGTTTGCTAACCTCGACATCATACGGCATGTTTTCTTGGGTGTTTTGTTTCTTATCTTTGTGGTGTTATCTCATGTTGATTTGTTTTTAATTAAAATGAGTGATTCCAACAATAAATTATTATGCAGTATTTGCGACAAAAGTTTTAGTAAAACGGCTAATTTAAAAGCACATATTAAAAAAATTCACTCAGGTAACTACGGTTTACTTACTATGCCTAATAAATAACTGGGCTTTTTTTTAGATCATTTGGAAGATATTGCCTCTATGAAAACATTTAAATGTACCGCCGGCGCCGTATGTAACGCCTGCAATAAAATATTCGAATCTAATGAGACATGTTAAACAATATCATCCAGGTAAAATATTTCTATCAAACTATTAAAATTTTATTTATAATTGGTATGTCTTTATTTTAGATAAAATGGACGAACTTACTAAACCCAAGAGATATAATTACGAATGTGATCATTGTCAGAAACATTTTATACATTTGAAGTACTTTAAATTAAATATCATTTAAAATATCATGAAAACCAGTAATTTACATTTACTTCATGATGGTAAAATGGTTAAACATAACTACTATCAAGCCATTTTAGATAATGCCTATCAGTGACCTTGCATTATTATGCATAATAATTTATTGTTGGAATCGCTCATTTTAATTAAGTAATAAGAAACAAAACATCCAAGAAAACATGCCGTATGATGTCGGTTAGAAAACTCACGTTTGGCGCTTGCGGAAGCCTCGGAGCCAAAGTGGAATTAGTGTCGCTAGCCGCCAGTCCATGACATGACTATTATATACTCGTCTGGCGTCTGGCAGACACTTGCAACCGTCAAAATAGGTTGGCTGTTTACATGTACTTTTTTAATTATTGATAGAATATGCTCTTAAAATTTCAGCGTTGTGGGAGTAGGTTTTGAATTACTATCCCGATGACAACTTTGCTATCGTCTGGCACTTACTTGCAACCCTCAAAATAGGCTGTCAATTTTTTTTACACTAAAACTAATGTAAATTACAACGTATTAAAATTGTAGCCTTGTGGGAGTAAGTTAAAAGAAAAAGTTGATATTTTCAAAAATTTAAGGGATGATGACGCAACCGCGAGATACCTGCCAGGCTCGAATTTTCATAATTGACCGATAATAAAACGTTATTTAAAAATTTTCTAGCTTTGTGGGAAACGGGTTACTCGGATGGTTCACTAGAATTGTCATAGATAAATATAATATCCTAACGCAACCTTCATATCTTATGACGTCACGCCTTTACAATGTTCCAGCGGCACATTCTTATTTTTTTCACCGATTTAGAATTCTCAGAAAAATCTGATTTTTGGTATATCAATTTAATATGTCAAGATCTTTTGAATAAAATTATTCTTGAAAAATTGAGCATGAGCCTATTGCTGGAGTACATACCTGTTAATGGCCATGTTCACATATTTCTCGTAGCTCTTTCTTTAGAATTCTATTACACCTTGTGTCAGCGCCAATAAATTTAAAGTATATTACTTGTGCTACACTGACGTTTCCTCTCTTATTCTTGTGCTTTATGTACAATACCATCCAAATAATAAGGCTAGGCTGCTTGGCATTTGCTAGTTTTTCACCACTTATTACAACGGAATGTCTGGTAGACTAAGATTCGTCGAATCTCTCATTTGGCTCTTCATTCCAGATGATTTTTAATTAATTTTCAACTGTTTCTATGGCTCTTTATCAAGTTTTCAATTTCTTCTTCTGTCAAGTTACGCATATCCAATAGTACGTTCGGTCGTGCGAACTATATACTTTATTATTGATGATCATGGGCACTTACTTACTTAATGTTTATCCGTTGTGCTTCGCTTATATTGAATACCACTGGTTACTATATTGTTTTGAGATTTTCAGGGAATTTGCTTTATTGATGAAAATGCTTGTCATGAGCCGGGCTATTGTATAGTTTCAAATTCAACATCACCTGTCTTCATCTTCCAAAATAATAACAGAATCATCAACCCAGTTAGTAGATAGGCCATATTCATAGTTGTGATATATCACATTGCTAGTGATGCCGTAGAGACGAGAGATTCTCGTCTCTCGTCTCGTCTCGTCTCGTCTCGATGAGACGAGAGAGGTATTTTCTCTCGAATGAAACCTCGAGACGAGACGAGAGAAAGATGCTCTCTCGTCGAGAATTTCTCGTTTTTCTCTCGATCTCTCGAGCAAAAAGTTGGCATAATAATAAAAAAAAACAAAACATCTTTATGGTTTTTTCATACATAAGTAATTTGGTGATACTTATTGTATTAAATTCGGAGTTCGCATACACATTTTCTACACTTATGGTCGGTTTCCCAATGTCGAGTTAGGTAACTCTTAACTCTCGAGTTACCCTCGCTTTTTTTATAGAAAAAAATGGGATACTGTGATACCTTATTTGGAAGGTGTTATCCAATACCTTATGATGCCAAAATATTAGATTCATAAAACCCTCCAAAACGAAATGTCGCCATTATTTTTTTTTATTACATTTTTGCATTTTGACATGCTCTAGAATCAAAAGGGTTTAACATGGGAAATCAAAAAAGGGTTTGTAAATATTATGCGATTGCTCTTAAAAGTGTAGGATCTAAGATCTAATAAGGCAAGATCTTATGGGATAGGATAAAATAAGATAGGGAATGTGCAAGTTGTTTGGTGTTGCCGTCGAGACGAGACGAGACGATAATAGGCCTCTTCTCGTCTCGTCTCGTCAGCCGAGAGAAAATATGTCTCTCGTCTCGGCGAGAGAACGCTTTCTCTCGCTCGAGAGAACCCTTCTTTCGTCTCGTCTCGACCCTATCGTAAATACTAAATATTCAATTTAAGAAAGCATAAAACATAACAAAATAGGGGGTTATTCCTTGGGTTATTTTATGATCGCGCTAATAATAATAGTATTCTATTCTTTAATGCGCTTGCCCTAACAACCGTGAGGTGTAAAGTAGGCAGTTTTTAGAAAAAATAACAACAATAGAGATTTTGCCAATTTGCTGTAATATAAAAATTGTAATTAAATTTAAATTCTAATATATATTCAAAAAGGGTTCAAATTTAAATCGAAATTTAAATTATTTTTCAAAGAACCAGAAGAATCCTATTTATCATACAGTTCACAATATAAATCGAGGGAGTTACATTTCCATAAATATGTGTTATTGAAAATGTCCCGCACACTTACTTACCTTTGTCTTACCTCTTTCTATAAAAAAAAATTAATAAAACGTCAATCTTAAACATTTATTTTCATTTTGAAGGCACAAAAAGGATTATGTTAAAAAACAACTAAAATAAAAAAAAATTAACAAAACCTAGTGTTGGTTGTACAGGGTGATTTTTTATAATGTCCACCCCCTTCAACTTTTTTGTGCCACTGTGTAGAACAAAATTTTGACTGGAAAGCTATAGCGTTTGAGAAGTGGTATGTGCACAATACATATTTTTCTATACAGGGTGATGCAGATTGCTTAAAAATACGTCGCACTGAATTAAAAGAATGTTTTTACAGCATTTAAAAAAATAGGGCTGCTATGAATTGTATACAATGAACACGTAGAAAGCTACAGCTTAAATAAATCTTTAATTTTTTATTGTAAAAGTATAAAAATAAAATTAAAAAGAAGCAATTAAAAAAATCTATTATTTAAATAATTTTAAATACATTTTCTCTTCTTTTATAGCTCCATCGGCCAGAGTAAGAATGTGTCAATAATCTGATTTTGCATACTAAGAAACCCCCGTATGCCAATTTTCAAGGTAAAACGCCAAGAAATGCATAAAATATTAAACAAAAACGATTTTTAAAATTAAGACCCTGTGGATAAAGAACGAACCTATGTTGATATATACTTTTAATTCATAAAATAACCCAAGAAATGGCCCCCTTTAACCCTGTGTATTTTGTTATGTTTTATGCTTTTCTAAATTGAATATTTAGTATTTACGAGAGAGTCGTGACAAGATGAGAGAAGGGTTCTCTCGAGCGAGAGAAAGCGTTCTCTCTAGCCTATACTGCTACTGATTTGTCTTTATTTGTGTCATTATATTATTGTTTATTTGTCTTTATTCTTCTTTTATAGGTACCAAACTCAATCCAGCCTAAACTAACCCAAACTAGCTTATTGTTGTCATAGAATAAAGCTTTACATTGTTCGGATATGCATTTAATATCTTGTGAATTCATATTTACTCTCTTTAGAAAATACCAGTCTTGTTATGATAAATTCCGTAAAATGTAACGTTATTACAAATTCAATTAAAACCCACTATACTACTGGATAAATTTTCTGCGAGGTAAGCCAATTACATTTTTAATTCAATTTTTCGGTCGCTTGCTATCTTATAATGAAATTAGGGAACTGTTTACAGTGCTGCAATATTGGGAAATTCAACAAGGAACAATTTTTAATATCCCTTAATCCTATTACATAAGTGGAACATCTACTGCTGCTATTTTAAAGTCGTATATAATTTAGAAACACTCCAGAGCTGTACTAAAAAAAAAAAAACAGAAATTTCATGATTTTATTGTTAATTTGATTATTTTTTAACTATGTTAGATGGAGCACCAAACATGCTCTTATAAGTAATGAACAAATAATTAAATAAATAAAATCTTTATATGTAATCATGTCACACATACATTTCCTGCACATAGTGCACAAAAAAATATCCAAACATAAGGAAAATAGCGTCAATTTAAATAGTTTTACCCTAATTTCTCACTGCATGCTAAATAATCGTGAATACAATAAGGTTCTAAGGTAATCAGCATTGTCTTTACCTTGAATTTAAACAGTTTTAGACTGTTTATACACTTTAGGTTATTTGGTAAACAGTTAAAGACCTTTAAGCATGCATAAGGTGGGTTGTTTTCTGTTAAAGTTAATCTGTGAATTGGATAATTTACATTTTCATTATATTGATGAAATCTTTGCAATTCGCAGTTAAAATTTTACAAGCCCTAAACATGCCCCTATAGCTTTTTTTAAATCACATTTTTTTAGAAATTATCAATAACCTCTTTTGAACTACAAAACATTTTTCTATTAAACTATTACTACTCCAAATAATTATTCCATATTTTAAAGTTGATTCAAAATTTTCAAAAGAAATAATTTTTACTCTTTTCGTTCATGTGCTTCCCAACAACTCGAACTCTAAATGCAACACGAATTTAACCGTTGCACTATTGAATATATATGGTGGGATTAATTTAGAAATTCGTCTAAATGAACTCCGTTGTCCGATTTCAATGTCTGATTCTTCAAGTGATATTTTTTGTAGTTTATTAATTAAGTTTTGTTCTGAAGAGTATGGCAATAGTCTTATTAGTATTAACATTTAATATAAGTTTATTTTCAATATACCAGGGTTTAGTATTGTTCAGTAGAGATGTTCCAAGTGTTTCCAATTCAGTAAGATATTTTCCGCCAGTAATAAGATTTGTGTCATCAGGGTAACAAGTCACACTATCACTCGGCGAGGCTGCACTGGAATTCAAATAATTGAGAAAAGCTACAAACAAGATTGAACTTGGAATACTACCTTGAGCAATGCCCAGTTTATTTTGCATCATGTTTGAAATATAAGTTAATCCGTTCTTTGTTATCTTAACTTTTGTTGTCTATTTGTCATATAATATGATCTAAGTAATCTTAAAGCATTTCCTCTAATACCATATAGTTCTAATTTTTTGTGATATTGAAAAATCTAAGCAAATACCAAGAACCAGATTACTTTTTTCAACTAGGTGCAATATTTGTTGGTAAAATGAAAAATGGCAGTTTCCCGGTGTATAACCGTGCTGATTTGTATTAAAAAGGTTACATTTGTTCATATATTCTATAAGTTGCTTACACATTGCAAGTTCAATCAGTTTTGAAAGTGATAGTAAAAGGTCTATCATTTTCAATTTTTGTAGGGCCCCGTTTTATTAAATAAAGATTTTATTAGTGCTGTTTTCAGCTGATCTGGGAAAATGCATTTTCTAAAGGAGTTGGTTATAAGATAACAAAGAACTTTTTTAATTTCAGGAATAGTTTTTTTTAAATACCAGTTGGTACTTCATCTACTCCACTGCTATGCTTATTTTTTATTTTTTTAGCAAGTTATTGGTTTTAAATAAAATGACTGCAAATTTTCCTTTATTCTACAAATCACTGCCACAGTTTTTATGTTTTTCATTAACTTAGGGAATATAGATAAGAGCTTTTGATTAAACTTATCTCGTATTTCTTTAATACTAACATTGGAATTTGTATTGTTATTTCCAGTTATTTCCTTATATATCGTTCAGATACATGTAGTTTTATTATCCGACACTCATAATTATTTTTCGTAGTCTTCTGACCTTACTGCCCTCAATATTATTTTTAATTTTTTTGTATTACTCTAAAATTATTATTTATTCTGGAAAAACTTTAAAGAATATCCAGTCTATTTTTACATTCTTTAATTACAGGATTATCCCTTGGCTTAGGGTTATAATTGGAATTGCTTAACCTAAGAGGAAAACAGTGATTAAAAATGTTAACGAAATTATTCATAAATGGATGAACAATTCTATGTTAAGGTGGCCAGTAATTATAATATTTTTATTTTCGTCAACAATATTTAGTAACAATACTTCAATGTTGTCCAAAAAACAGTTCATATGCCCGGAGGTTGGTCGGTAAACTGACACTATTATTATTTTAAATCCATCAATCTATAGCGGAATACTCATATTCATTTTTTACTGAGAGTTTTATTATTTTATTTCTTAGACGAAAATTTACTTTTTTATATACATAAATTGCGCTTCTTCCATGCTGGCCGATTTCACGACAATAACAAGCTGCTGGTTTAAAATTTGGTATTGCTAAATATTTTAATTGTTCGGCTGATTTCCAGTGCTCTGTTATACACAAAAACTTACATTTGAATGCTCCTTTAACATACAGTTGATCCGATCTAAGGCATTACCAAGTGACTGACCATTTTGGCGAATTATGCTAATATTCACTAAATATATTTTTTAAATTAATTAATTTGTTTTATTTACCTGTCTGTGTTACTTGCGTCTGGCTATGCATAAAAAATCTTCGTTATAGTTAATATTATTTTGGAATTTTGCTAGTCTTCGTTTAGATACTGGGCAATCTGTGTCTCAGGTAGAGTGTTTTACGTCTGGGTATTTAATTTTTTGGCAGTTAGGGCATTTAAAATCTTATTCAGTAAAAATTTGACAGTTTTTTCCAAAATGTTTCCCTTTACGTTTATCGCAGCAATTATCTTCTGCTCAGCATTTCGTTTCATGATCCAACCCTGAGCATTTAAAACATATTGCAAAATTTGCGTATTCTTAAGCATAAACAGTAACCAAATCAATATGAACTTTACCTCTCTTCAAAGACCATTTTGCAATTTTTGCTGGAGCTTGCAGGATCCAGTTTTCTCGACTCGGGTGTTTACATTGATTTTTGTAACAACTTTTACCTTGTCCTTAATAGTGGTTTGAAGTTCATCTACAATATCATAGCTTAATATTTTCAGTTCGTCCACAAATTCTCATTCGAGCATTTTTCAATGCCGGTTATTATTAACATAGGGTCAGCATTTGCATTCCCTTTATGTTTAATTTAATATTTCTTTTTAATGCCCTTTTCTACATCTTTAATATCTGCTTGCTGCTTAAATGTTTTCATTGCCTCTTCATTCTTTTTCTGCTGGTGTATATGATTTCTTTCTGGTCAAACTGTTTGCAGCTGTTGCATATGTTTTGTGTTTCGATATATTTTTTTTTTAATTATTTTTGTTCGTATTTCCATTAATGCATTTAGTTAAGGTAGGTTTTTTTCAGCATTTGTATTTGCTTCTTTAAAATTAGACTTTCTTTTTCTATTTTCCAGCTTTAAATACTATTAATGTAAACAGTTTACTGATTTCAGTTTGGGCATCTTTTATGGATTGACAATCATTACCAGAGATTCTTATGTTTTCATCTACAACTTTATTGTGATCCATAACCCTATTAATCCTATCTAAGTTTGTAAAACACATGGCAATTATCTCTTTTGTTAGGATTTCTGTTTGTCTAGTACAACTAGCATGCTCTTTATTTGAATCTTCGCGTTGGCGTTTAAACAAATTTTCTTCTTCTGGACTTGACTCCGATCTTGTTCTTTTACTATTATTTTCGATGTGATTTTTCACTAAGGTAAATCGCCAATACACCATGGTACATCAGCAACACGCCGACTTAAAAGTCGAAACAATCAAAGAACACACAGAAACCCACCATCCCAAACTAACGCAAAAGCCTACGTGAACCGCCGCCGCGCCGTAAGCTTGCAAAAATCGCTATATACAAAAACACAAAACTCATAAGTCATAAAATGGAAAACCCAAGAATAATATTAACAAACACTACAAAAAATCCAAAAAATATTACTAACACACTAACACAATCATAATAACACATAACACCGCAAAATACACATAACATCAAACACAAAATCTCCAGAACATCAAAGGCCAGCACGTCAAGGAAGTACGGGCTAAGAGTGCTTAGGCACCAACACCAAGCGAAGGACGGTGCGGTTTTAGTGGGTATGCCCATGGTGGTGAGTCCCACACTCCCCTCACCCGAGGGGATGCGTAATTGAGCATTTCCACACCTTACAAAAAGAAACAGGCCAAATGCTGTGATTCTACTGCAGGTGTTCCTGGTGCTGTTTTAAATACTGGGCCATTAGGTTCACTGGACGATTGACATATATTCACTTGTAATTTTGCCTGGCTATCTATATTTTCGAAACTTCTTGGTGTACTGGTATTTGCAATCTGTCCATTTGTTTACCCGGAAACTAATCTCCTACTATACCAATTTTACGGTCAGCTTTCCATAATTTTCCTTATCATCCATACTTAAATTTGGTAATTAAAACTCTTAAATATCCGGTAAAATTGCAAAAAAATAGACGAATTTCAATCGCGTGTGCACTCTAGATATTGATAAAAGTATGATAAGATACAGTAGCGCATATGATATCGTATACGATAGAGGGAGTCAGATCAGAGTGAACCAACTAATTCATTTCTTATTTAATGTGACATCTCGTATAGCATCACAAATTATTGCTATCTTTAGCTTGCCTTCTATAATGAACATCGCCATTAAGGGTGTGTTAAGCTGTTTCTAAATTACGGATTACTTAGGACATTGCCGATTTGACAAAGCAGTTATACAGTGGAAATTCGGCCACAATTTTTGCCATTTTTAGATGTAAATATTCGTTTGAAAACTTAAGATCAATAGCGTTTAGCCACCATTTGGAAAACATTTTAATTTCATGGAGCACTTGAGTTTGATCACATATTTTTAAACACATCAAACTTCGTGACGATACGATATCTCAATTTGAGGCTTTGATCCCTTACTGCATATTTTGCGTACAAGTATTTGATAAATTACATTGCTCACTTTCCGTCAATAATGAAAGAGTTTTATTTTTTTTATCAGCAGAAGCGAATCTATTTCGGGCCATACCGGAAAAAGCAAGATGTATGAAAATGTTGGAAGCACATTAAGGCAAATACGGGGTGCCAAAATTTTATTTGCTTTAATTCCTTTGTTATGAGTTTGCTTATTGTTCGCATTGGCACTGCTACTCTGTCTGTATTCCTGCTAAATGAAAAAAGAAATTTGTCACAAAAATACTGTTACGGGTGGAAATTCTCCTATTTATAAAAGTCATTTTAGGAAGGAACATCGATTGGTTAATCATCTCTATTGCCTTTTTTTCGATAAGTTCGTACCTGTCTAGGATTCTGACAGCAGTATTTGAATTGACATTTAAGGATTTTTAGTTGAATATCAGTCGATAATTTTTGACGTGATTACAGATTTGTTTCTGTTTATCAATCCAGTAGGATGAGGGAAAACAGAAGAAGACTGTTGTTGATTTTTTAAGGCTTTTGTTTTATCATTAGCCAAACAAAATTCCTTGGGGTGAGAGGTAGCTCTCGAGAAGTGTAGATATTATTTAGTAAATGAAATAGGGTGGAAATCGTTTGTGACTCTCGAGAGAGGGTTAGTTCCTTGTAGAAGAAATTTCTAGCAACCGCTGTAATGGCAATAAGCTCGTTAATCCTTTCAAGATACCCAGGAAGGTTTTGGTGAACCCCAGTTATGGGTAAGGTGCTTTGTTGTTTTGAATGTAGAATTTAAATTTGATTTTTGGGTCCGAGTGTTGGCATTTCTTGGTGCCCCCCCTGGAATATTAAAATAACGCTTAGTATAAAAGTACATTTCAAATTATTCAGTGAAACATGCATAGGTACCTGAAAATTACATTGACTATTTTCTTACAATACCACAACAACAATTGAAAGAGCCTTCAGTACCGACTCAACCTGGTTGAGATTAACTATGTCTGAGGAAAGACACTCTGGATCTGTATGCTAAGCATTCACTGAGCTTTTGAGAATAATAATAAAGACAGAGTTATTGAAAACGCAATAAATCGGTTTTCACGAAAGAGAAGAAATCTGCTATTACTTTTCTCCGATTAGGAAAATATAGGTATGTACATCCATAATCCATAGGATATTTTTTAGGGTAGATACATTTCCAATCAAGAAATGTATGTCAAAGTTACGCTACAGTTAAGTTAAACTCAAGCAAACCAAAACCGTATCTATGTATTTTTGACAATAAAAATATTTAAGTTTCAATCTATGATGCCCCAGAGGCGCATCTGTGAGGGGGAACTATAGCCCCCCCCCCCCCCCCCCAATAGGCTCTCAAAAGTTTTCGCAATATTTGTATATACAAATAATACAATTTTTAAATTCAATTAAACCTAACCTAAGAAAAAGAAGAATAGTTTTAACGATTGCAGATTCGATGGTTATATTATATCATCAAGAGCGAGGTCCAATTCCAGATTACAATTATTGCCTGTTACCCCGCCCTACTTTTTTTACTTTTAATTGACTTGGGAAATGTGTCAATAATGATTGGTAAAATCCGCTTCGTCCGCTCGTGGAAGGGGTGTTTTTTTAAGGATTTTAATGACTTTTGGGTAACAATTGGGCGTGGCGTCCCTAAAATTTTCCGCCTTCGGCGAATTTAACATCTCCGGTACCTGTGTCGAGCTTTTCCCTCACATCGACTTGCCCCCACCTGGAATTTCACCTGCCGGCGCCCATGTAATCCACTAGAGTATATAAATAAAACCTTTTGTGAAGTGTTACTACGCCGGCCTAGTTTTATTAGTTACTTCTTACGGGTACTAGATTTATGGATAATCTCTAGTGCATATTATATCCGAGGCAGTTTATTAACTTTAATACCTTTTTACTTTATTTTGGCATTGATATTAAAACGTAACATCGCATTTTGAGGGATACGTTTTCTGTTTGAAACTTGAAACTCGGGCTTTTGGAAAGGCTATACTAACCGAGTTAAATTAACTTAGTATAGTCTATGTGATAAGTTCGGTATTTCTATCACCGTCTAGGTTGCAGGTTACAACAGAGCGTTTCGGAGAAGTGAACTTTCAAAATTTTATAACCTTTTATTTGAGACCTTCCAAAATTTTAAATTAAACTGTCAGGTTGAGAAGAGGTTGTGTCTAGTCAGAGAGTAGACTGGGTCATTTCGAAATTTCACTACGGGGTAGCTGGGTTCTTTCAATCCAGGGAATTTTTTTATAAGGCTAAAGGAGCTGGCTCTTATTTTTACTTCAAAATAAAAGTATTGGCCTCACATACTTTGTATTATTTTGTGTGAATTTGAGAATTAGATTTGGGTGGTAACTGTGAGGGTAGCGCAGACTTCGTCAGGTAATCATTTCCTTAATTTGACGAGTTTGAACTTTGATTCTTTTATTTCCAAGTTTTTTTACTGTGTCCGTATAAACAACGATAGGGCTTGCCAACAAAAGTAGACTTGGTGGCGTCCAACCCCGACTTGGACTTTTACTTATTTTGATTTAATTCCATATCCAGGTACATCAATTTGGAACTTGAAAGTGGGAAAAGATAAAGTTCGAACCACCCTGAGACGAGCTAGGCCAGGTGTTCGATTGCAGACGGTGCTGTTTGAGCTATTACGAAGACTGGTGTTGACCGAATTTCAAGTTATACATCTGATTGTAGTTTAATCATTTGGTAATTCTTAGATTGATAGTAATCTGTCGTTCAGCGTCATCTGCCGAGTATTTTTATCTTTGATTTGAATAACAACAACGCGTCCAATTTCAAAACAGTTTTAAGCAGTAGATCTATCTAGAATACAAGCAGTACTGAGTTATAATTTGGGACCTGATAACTAATTGGTAATAATATAACAATACTACGGAATATATATTAAACGGTGGTAAATCCTAATTAACTATTCATTCAACTTTCGTAAATTAGAATGCCATTTTTTTACTATAGAATAATTTGGTCATGCCGGATTTCGAATTTTTTGCACAAACAACGTAATATAAAGAGTCTTGGTAATGACATTATTTTCAGTTAGTTTTAATGCAATTTTCATGTAACCCCGTTTTTATAGGCGTCGCTTTTCGCATAGGATATAGAAGCGGCGGCGTCGTTGTTAGAGTTTATTATACAAATCCAAATTACGTTACGGGAAAATACATGGTAATTTGCTGCCGAATCTCCATAGATTTATCTATTTAACCGTCGGCGTCCGTCGCTGCGATGCCATAAATAAAACCAAACAAAAAAAACGTGGCTGTTATGGCAAGATTTTATCGCCCATTTGTCGAACAAAATCATACCAATAAGTGGAAGATAAAGCACAGGTACACGAAGCGGTAAATAAGGACGAAGCCCACGGAAACCCCAAATAAAGCCCAGAGCTAAAATATTTATGACCCTTAGAAGGGTTTCCCATCTCCATCTAATATTTGCAATTATTTATGAGTATTGGCGTTGGAAAATCGGTGTATGGAAAAGAAGTCATATAAGCGTAAAATCGCTTTTAAAAATCACTTATATACATGTATATATCCTCATTTCCATACCGAAATTCTCATCCGAGATAGGTTTAGGACCAAATATTTGGGGCTAGGGTTCCATGACTAGGAACTGGCTGGATTTTTTTGAGGTCTAAGATATCTATAGCTTTTATAAAACGATCTACAAGAAATTTTAGAGATAGTCGGTGTAAAGGCAGCAATGGATCTATTAATTGACTTCCACGATCACCTGCTAAAACGATGATGGATTTTTCTATGTGAGGAGGCGAAGTTTTTAAAACAACTCCAAGGAACTAGAATTCGATTGGCTTGCAATAAGTCATTAGTTTTTTTCCATGTTAGTTTGATTAAGATTTATAGTTATTAACCTACGTTGGGGTTTGGAACCTTCGGCAACATGCACTAAAACAGAGTT
>MU195957.1:1958-14137 GCA_016904865.1 Pissodes strobi | reverse complement strand
AAGAGTTCATTACCTACATCCACGTAGAACTTGTTTTCGGTTCAAATTCCTAGTTAGGCATATTCACGCGTACCGATTTTGAGAGCGCGAGCGTCGCGGTGCCATTCGACGCTAATTTGACAACTGAAGAAGTGCTTTAGCACTTTTTTCTTGGTAAATGTCGGTCCGAATATTTTTTTTCATTTGGATAACTAGAGTAATTAATTTAAGTAGGCTTCGTTTCATCAAAACTCTGGGCTTTTATTTTCAAAGTCGGTTAGAAAATTTACTGAATGTGATATGTGACATGCGTGTTGTCGCATGATTGGTCAGTCGAAATTCTCGAAGTGGGGATTTTAAAGGTCTTTTTTTCCTTCATTTTTTTATGGCAGTAGAACACACACTTAATAACGCTTCCCTTACCAATGAAAACTAATAATAAACGAAATTGCATTACCTAACAATTAACAACCGAGTTTCCCGGTTTAGTGTCTAATTAATAGCTGAAATCAATTAACCACATGAATCACTAGAAGTTAATTACACGATTAATTATTAAAATTAAAGGAAAAAAATAACACTTCCCCATTGCATTAATTCTAACTTCGGTACGATTAAATTCCCATGAATTCAGCTGTTTCGGTATTAGTTGCAGTTTTATCGCTTTAAGCAATAGTGGCCCTGATAAAATATCGTGATAATCAATGGTTAAATTTTACACCCGTCTCTAACCCGCTTCAAGAAGGTCAAATAAATTAAATTACTTTATTACCGAACATTACGTTTCGTCGGAAATAAAATGAAAACAATTAATTGGATCAATCACGAACCCCAGCGAATAAATAAAAATTACTATTCAATCCAAATATATAAGCCTATAACCCTTAATTATTCTCTACTTAGTTTGACGTCACGCCGATTAATTTAGCTACTAAATCGAGTCCGATATAAATAAAAAGCAAAATAATACCCAAATGCAATTAATTGAGGCCACGAGAAGCGCAAAACATCTGCAGTTGACAAAGAATGCTTACCTCTTAACATGAGGGCATTCAAACGTCATACACGACGCTAATCACCATAATGGCTTCCAACACTGGACAAAGCAAACCCCGAAATCCTCGCTTAGCGAGTTATTCCCGCATCTACAGCACTGAAGCTAACAAAACCAAATCGAGACGGCCGATACGGAAATTTCTGCGTTGGTTATCGATAAAATCCCATCAGAATGCCTGTGATAAAACCAGATTTAAATAAATCGACAACGAACCGGGTGAGCTTGACTAAAGTGAAGTACCTTACGGAAAAACCAAGGAGTAGCCGTGCGACGCTTGCAAGGTGACAATATCGCGCAGCACTTAACATCGCGACCTTTCTCAGCGCACCAATGAAATGGATTCATTAAGGCCACGCGAGAAAAATATAAAATCGAATTAAATATCGAATTGCGCTCGCGGCCAGATTTTTACCGGGTCACTCCCAAGACTCTTCAACTCAGCAGGTTACAATTAGCGCTAAAAACTGGATGTCACATGGTTATCGCTGATTATTCTGTTGTTCTCGAAGTACTTGAGTAGTTGCTGTTTGGGTTAGTTTCCATGACTGGAGATTATTGGAAGCAAGGCAATTGAGGGCTTAAGGGCGTGGGTTTCTTGAACTCGACTACATTTCTGTTGCCCCAAGTTTGGACTTTCTTAAGGTGTTGATTAATTGCTGTAATCTGCTCCTGCCTGCGGTGATACGTCTCAATCGCTGGTAAAGGTTTTTCTGATCTAAATTGCGAGACAAGGGTACTGTCATCGGCAAAACTGCAATCAGCATTATTTGTTTCGTTTAGCATGTCATTAATATAGAAGAGGAACAGAGTTGGTGAAAGTATTGCACCCTGAGGCGCGCCCGTGTTAATGGTGAAGGTGTCTGAGATGTGTTCACCAACTGCAAGGTGCAGAGATCGGTTCTTAAGGAAACTGGCTAGCCAGCAGCAGAGAGGCTGGCAGTCCGAAGGACGGTAGTTTGTTGAGCAATCCGTCATGCCAAACTCTGTCGAATGCCTTCGAAATATCCAACGCAAAGGCTCGAGACTCTTCGTAGTTCTCAATTACCCTACTCCATATAATATGAGTGACATAGGCCAATATATCTCCTGTCGATCTTTCTTTTCGAAAGCCGTTGATTGATGTTTTTTTCTTTTTTAATAACGTTCATTTTGGGAAGTCATGTGAATAGAGTCTAATTCCGTTTTTAATTTTCTTTACAGAGGCCTTCTCGTCAGACCCTTTCGCAAGTAAAAGAGTGATATTTCTTTATTCTCTGATTTTTCTTGATATTTTATTTTAATTACTCTGAGTGCGAATGTTCTTCGGTTATATGAGGAACCTTAAATATACTGATGTTCTACAGGGTTCTACCACAGGTTTTCCCTTTCTTTTTGGCTACGCAAAACTAGTCAAGCGTTTCTGCTGAACTTTGGACTGGGTTATATCCTGCTACGTATAACTTTCTACCTATAGCGTCTTACCTGTAGAGACCGTCGTACATCCAGGAAGTCCCTTCCGCCTGTGTTCTTCTTCTAGAAGCTGCCTGAGGAGCTACTGGTCTAACTTTGAAATAAGTAACTGTCTTTTTATATAGGTATATTTATTTACGTTAATTGCGGGTTAGTTAGCCTTCGAACATTTATTTTGTTCTTGACAAACAATTTAACGTTTTCTTTGCTTAACTATGTAAATCCCTACTGTTTGTTTGTCTTGTCGTTTTTTTTACTTTTAATTGAACCTTAAATTACTGGCCAATTTTGGCCAGCCTAAGACAAGCCTAATTTTGGGTAGAATCTTAAAAGGTGGTTAACTTCTTTCAACCTAGTACCTGTCCGATTTTGAATTGAAATTTGAACTTTTAATCGACCGATTCAAGAACGTCAAAAGTTATACTATTTTTATACTCAAATTTCCCCGGTTGTTTACTTTAAATATCCGTAAGTTAGAGTAATACTATTAATATTACGGACTAGCAGACTTTGCGTTGTTTTTTATTTTTTTCTTTCTCTTTCACCAACTTTTTCAAAGAAAATTCCATCGTAAGGAAGCTATAATTCCGTAATTCTGTCTTTTTTTTGTCGCGATAAATTCGAGACTGTGCGATAGCATTGTTCAACTAGTACCTTAACTTTAGAGCAATTGCGTTTAATTTTAAAACACGTTTAAAATTTCTATAATTGATGGATTGTTTCAATAACGCTTAGTACTACTAGTTATTTCTAGTTCGCGGCTCTTACCAACGAATTGTAACTTGTAACTGATACCTATATACAAATAGTTAGTATTACAGATTTTCTGTAAACAAATCATGATTTGGGCATTTAGTAATTTATTATTTAAGTTAGTATTCACTTGCGTTACTTTAATTTTTCTTATAACAGATAATTATTAAATTGTTATATGTACCTTTATAACGACATTTTTCTGCATAATACTTTTTGATTTGAAATTTGATTATTTTCATAAGAAATCAAGTAAGTATATTACCTTTTTTTCCATAGTCGTTATCGTTCTGCATAAGCAGCATAGGGTAACAAAGGTATCACAACTTCTGTAATTTTTCTTCGCATTATAACCATCTACCATTTTCTCTTTTTCTATTTTCCTATAAGTATACCTGCTTTATATTTAGTATTGGTACTTCAAAAGGAGAAGAAAAGAGAAATTATACTCGATTTGTATTAATTGGGCACAATAATTGAACCATTTTGATTTAATAATTTCTCTTGATTTGTAATGAAAGGTATTGGGCGCCAATTGTAATGAAAGTATTTAATTATTTTAATTAATTAGTTGAGCGGCACTTGTAATGAATTTCTAGGTCATTCGCCAATTTGTAAGGATAAATAATTTATATAATTTAATTAAGAATGAAAATAGGGCGTAGGTTAGGTTAACGGTTCTCTTGTCAATTATACTATTTTTTTTTATTGTGGGCGCCAGGCTCTTAGAGACAATGCAACAAAAAATATAGGATATATAGATATCAATAATTATGAATTTATGAAGATAAGAGCAATTAGTGTCTTATAGAGCCCAGTCCTTCAGCAAATCAAATAAATTATTTTTTAAAAACAATATATTAATTTAACAACTAATTTACAAGTATAAATGATGAGGTTTTAAAAAAATTGTTGAAGTTCGTATAATCGGATGTAAATACAACTTATAATATAATTTATGAAGTTTAAGCTTTGACTAAATTGACTAGCAATGTGAACAATAAAACAAATTTAATTATTATAATAAGTTGGTCTTTCCAAAAAAATATAATTCTCCTTAGACGTTCAAATACTTAACTCGTCCAATTATCTGCAACCACGTGATCAGTTGGAACATCCACTGGAAACCACTACCGCCTGTACCTAAACTCACCCGCTATAGGCGTAGCCAGGGCTTACCGGCAATCCTAGGGATGATACACACCTGGTTGTGTGCAGCTGACGTCTTGGAGAAGTTTTTTTTTTTTTTTTTTTATGGCAGTGGCACACACACTAAAGGTAGATCCTATGGCGCTCGACGAGCAGTGTGTGTGCAAAGATGTTGATTGACACGGTTCTTGAATATTTGTAGGTTGTAATTAGTGGGAAACAGATGTCCTGGAAGTGAGTTCCACAGTGATGCAGTGCGCCAGACAAAGGAGTTCTGGTAAAGCGATGTTCTAGGTGTTTCTAGTTGTACGACGAACTGGTGCGCTCCTGCCGTCTGTCGGGACTGCCTGACAGGAGTTGCCAGGGGCGGGATTATGTGGGCCAAATCCTGGGAACATCTGCCGTGAAAGTATCTGTAAAACAGAGACATCTCGGCCACATGTCTGCGATGTTCCAGACTATCCATATTCCGGGTCAACTCCGGATCGCCGACGAGACGCACAGCCCTCTTCTGAATGGAATCCAGCAGCTTTAGGGTATGCTTTGGTGCGGCACCCCAGATATGTGAGCAATATTCTAAGCACGGTCTTATTTGCGCTTTGTACAGCAAGAGCAACTGCTGCGGTGTATAGAGTTTTTTGTTGCGAAATAGCGCACCAAGCTTCTGGGAGGCTGATTTTGCGATGTTAGCAACATGGTCATGCCATGACATATTGCTGTTGACCGAGACACCCAGCAGCCCGATTGACGAAGATGAAGGAACGGTCGATCCTGCCATAATGATGTCAGGGCCCGCTGTATTGGCCCTTTTAGTAAACGTTGCTGCTTGGGTCTTTGCTGCATTGAACTGGACCAAATTTCGGTCGCCCCAAGTTTGAACTTTCTCCAGGTCTTGATTAATTGCTGTAATCTGCTCCTGTCTGCGGTGATGAGTCTCAGTCGCTGGTAAGGGTTTTTCTGATCTAAAGTGGGAGACAAGGGTACTGTCATCTGCAAAACTGTAAACAGGATTATTCGTTTCAATCAGCAGGTCATTAATATAGATGAGGAACAGAGTTGGTGAAAGTATTGCGCCCTGAGGCACGCCCGCGTTGATGGTGAATGTGTCCGAGATGTGTCCATCGACTGCAACATGTAGGGATCGGTTCTTAAGGAAACTGGCCAGCCAGCTGCAGAGAGAGGCGGGCAGTCCCAAGGACGGCAGTTTGTTGAGCAGTCAGTCATGCCAAACTCTGTCGAATGCCTTTGAAATATCCAACGCAATCGCTCGAGACTCTCCGTAGTTTTCAATTGCCCTACTCCATATATGAGTGACATAGGCCAATATATCTCCTGTCGATCTCTCTTTGCGAAAGCCGTATTGATTATCGCTGATTATTCTGTTGCTCTCGAGGTACTTGAGTAGTTGCTGGTTGACTACACGTTCCATGACTTTGGAGATTATTGGAAGCAAGGCAATCGGGCGATAGTTTGAGGGCGTGGTTTTCTTGCCTTTTTTTGGAACAGGTTGCACTCGAGCGACTTTCCAAGAGGATGGGTAAATCCCTTTTCTGTAAGAAAGAGAAAAAAGCCTGGAAAAAACAGGTGTTAGTTCGTTGGCGCAGTTCTTTAGCACGATGGCAGGTATTCCGTCCGGTCCTGATGCCTTTTGCGTATCTAGTTCTTTAAGGATTTTGCGAATATCACGATGAGAAAACTTGACTTCTGCCATGGTGGTGTTGATGTTCGGTATAGTGGGGAGAGTCTTGCTTTGGGGCACGTCTAAGGTAGAGTGCGATGAAAACATTTTGGCGAGCATGTTTGCTTTTTCCTTGGCTGTAGTCGCCGTGATGCCACGTTCGTCCGTCAAAGGTGGAGAGACGTTTTTGTAAAGTTGTTACTTACTGCCTTTGCTACCGACCAGAAATTCCTGGAGCCACTGGGGCATTGCAAAAGTTTATTCCTGATCCTTTGATTGTGTTTGTCCTTAGTTTCGTCGATCACACGCTTGCACTCGTTTCTCGCTGCGATAAAATAATTGCGATTTTCAGCGGTCTGATTTTGCTGCCAGTACTTATAGGCTTGCTGTTTCCTTCCTACAGCTCTTTCGCATCTTTTGTCGAACCAGGGCTTTCCTTTTGATGGTAACTTGATGGACTTTGGGATGTATGCTTTCATTCCTGAGGAGATTACTTGCATGATCTCTTCGCAGCAGTCTGACGGGTCGTCAGTGGCAAAGCAGACGTCGAGCCAAGGAAAATCTAGGTAAAACTGCCTCAGATCGTCCCAGTTTGCAGAATTGTAATGCCAGATTTTGCGAGGCAATGGTGGATCCTTCTGTATGAGTGGCAATTCACAAACCGTTGTAATAAGTTTGTGGTCGGAGGTACCTAATGGCGGACCAACTGTAACCTTGTACTGGTCAGGATTGGTGGTCAGAAAAAGATCCAGGAGGGCGGCGAATTCACCCCTCTCTGAGATTCGAGTTGGTTCGTCTACAAGTTGAGTAAGCCCGCAGCTGATGGCAAATGCTTCAGCTTCTCTACCTTCGTTGTCGGTCTTGTTGTGATGTTTGAGCCAGTTGGTGTTGTGGGCATTGAAGTCTCCCAGAACGATTATTTCTGAACTGGGGTGATCGACCTGTATTGAGTCAAAGGTGGTAGCTAGTGTTGAGAAAAAGCTTTGGTAGGCTCTATCGCTCGGAGGGCGATAGAGACAACATATAAACTTGGTTAATCCCTTGGCGGTGAACTTGAGCCACATGACGTCAAGGTTGTTCGGTTCGAGTGTTTCCTCGCGGTGACATGAAAGGTCGCTTCGAACAAAAAGGCATATTTCGAACTTATATCTAAATCGGGTATGTAAGTCGTAACCAGGATAGAGGTAGTTCACTGTTGTTGTTGTAGAACATACTTGTGTTTCTGTAAGGGCTAATATGTGTGGTCTATTTGCTTGTAGATGTTGGTGTATCGTATTTATGTTTGTATTTAGGCCTCTTATGTTGCAGAAATCTATTCTAAATTGGTTCGGTATCTTTGCTGTCTGTGAAATGCGGAATGAAGGGCTCCCAGGGCCACCCAGCGCCCGGAGATCCGAATGGCCGGGTAGTTTACCTCCGGAATATTTTGATCCTGGAAGCACCATCATGTCCATATATTCCTACTGTGAATTTGGATTAAACCATTATCAAATTACACGAATTTGACCAATAAGATACGCAATTATCCACAAAAAATCGGTATTCATACCTAAAGTTCACCATTAAAAAATTAAGATTGTTGAAATCGTCAATCACTTGAAAGTGCGATATAAAAATGGTAAATTCTCGCTTTAGCCAAATATAATTAAGTGAATTGGAAACAATAATTATTTATATTATTGAAAAATATGCAGGATGAATAAAATATTTTGAGATCAGAAAATTAATAACACTTACCGCGTCAAACGCTCTGACCAAGATTTCGGTTTGCAATGCTCTCATTGGACAATTTAAACCATGTGATAACCGCTATCGGAAACCCGGCGTCAAACCAAGGAAACACTCAACATACGCGAAATGTAGCAATCTATTGTAGATTACATGCTAAAATTACGGGTATTGAACAACGCACTACGTCCTTCAATTACCAACTATACGAGATAAGCCCGTTTCTGAACAGATGGCACTTACTCAAGAAAGAAATCTGTAATTACACGAATTAACGAATTATGGATATAAATCTGCGTACCTGTTCTCCTTAAATAGTTAATTGTGCGAAATATATCCATTCACAGATAGGTGTCTGCCGATCAATATACTAAATATTGAAAACCATTGATAAATAGATTACCTTTAGTTTAGGGGAATAGATTGATATATGATAACTTATATTCCGTTACAAATTATTATTATTTATTATTAACTTCCGGGTTCATTATTGTTTATCTTTTTATTATAATTATTGATACATTTCTGGCGTCCGTAGCTAATTTATAATTGATAATTTATTTTGTTGCAAATTTTAAGCCAGGGTGAGTTACATATTTCAACTTGCGGATTTCGAGACTTGTGCCGTCTAAGAAATCGGTGGCGATGGCGCCTTAATTTGTACGCTTCAACAACAACTCGCTCTGGCCTACGCATCGGCAATTGGAAATTTCCTTAATTTCAATTAATTTAATTTTATTCATTCTCAGTTCCTACTAAACTGAAGTGAAGGTAGCCAATAAAATTTAGCAGATAAGAAAAAGCCTAATATAGGTTCATTCCCATTCATCTCCTTTTAACAGAACTTTAAGATAAGAGTGGTAAATCTTAAAGGGTGCTCGTATTTTGATAACCGATATGTTTATTTTCAGTGCAAACTAATGACAATGGGTCTACCCACAAGCAAAGTTGGAACTCGTTGCGTAAAGAGATTTCAAACAATGTCAACAAATCTGTGGAAAGAAATTCGATGTATCTTCAGCGTTCAAAAAGTGATATTTTGGAAAAGAAATTGGCTGGACATAGGTAAAATGAATGTAACTTGGTAGACATAGATACAAAAAGAAATCTGATATTTTCCTTGAAAGAAAAATAAGAGTTGTATGTATATTATGTCTGAATTACACAGTGCAGTGATTAGCCCCCTAGTTCTTTTTGTCCCCATAACAAGTACATACACCCATACACAAATAAAATATTATTTTCGCTCATGCATATATAGAGATGTGATGAAGCTTATTTAGTTTCAATATATCGACTTAGCATGACACTTTTCAGATATAATTATATGTAGCATTGTCAGTTTTTTTTTGATATCATAAGATTCTATAATATTGCTATTTTGCATCGATTAGGAGAACCACACCCGCCGTAAATGTTAAACCAACTCAAGCAGAACCAATAATCAAACAGCGATACCGAACCGATGCTGTTGCTGCATCATCTTCTATTTCCAAAGGTAGCAATCGTTCACCAGATCCTATGATATCATTCTCGTCCGATGTCACTCAAGCTAAGAATGGTTACTTATTTGGTAAGTATGCTATAATTATTTGATTACAATGTTGACAACCCACTTGCGATATTAGTCAATATTAACACGTAGGATGGACCAACTTCTGTTTAGGTGTTGTTATGTTAATCCCAAATTATAACTCTCTTTACTGCTTGTATTCTAAATAGAGCTACTGCTAAAAACTGATTTGAAAATGGACGCGTTGTTGTTATTTAATTTAAAGACAAAAATACTCGGCAGATGCTGCTGAACGACAGATTGCTATCAAATTAAGAATTGCCAAACAACCAGATGTATACCCTGAAATTCTGTCAACACCAGTCTTCGTAATAGCTCAACCAGCACCGTCTGCTACCAAACATCTAAGCTAGCTCGTCTCAGGGTGGTTCGAACTTTATCTTTTCGCACTATCAAGTTCCAAAATGATGTACCTGGATATGGAATTAAATCAAAATAAGTAAAAGTCCAAGTCGGGGTTGGACGCCACCAAGTTTACTTTTGTTGGCAAGCCCTATCGTTGTTTATACGGACACAGTAAAAAAAACTTGGAAATAAAAGAATCAGACTTCAAACTCAAATATCAAATTAAGTAAATAATTACCAGTCGAAGTCTACGCTACCTTCACAGTTACCTCTCAAAATCTGGATTCTCAAATTCACACAAAATAATACTAAGTATGTGAGGCCAATACTTTTATTTTGGGAGTAAAAACAAGAGCAAGCTCCTCTAGCCTTATGAGAGAATTCAAAAAATTCAGACACACCTTCTTGTCAATGTGACAATCTAAATTGAAATTTTGAGAGGTGTAAAAGGTTATAAAATGTAGTTCACTTCCCCTTAACGTTCTGCTGCAACCTGCAACCTAGACAGTGATAAAATTACCGGACTTATCACATAAACTATACAACTCGGTTAGTATAGCCTTTCCAAAAGCCCGAGTTGCAAGTTTCAAACAGAAATCGTTTCCCTCAAAATGCTATATTACGTTTTAATATCAATGGCAAAATAAAGATAAAAGAATTAGAATTAATAAACTTCCTCGGTTATAATATGCACTAGAGATTATCCATAAATCTAGTACCCGTAAGAAGTAACTAATTGAACTATGCCAGCGTAGCTACACTTCACAAAAGGTATTATATATACTCTAGTGTGATAATTGTGTTTATATGCTAAAGAAAATATTAAAGCGGTTTAGGATAATGTTTGAGTGCTAAATTCTGTTTAAATTTAAAAGTCTCTACAGCGAAGTCATAAATTCTGGCACAATATTGTCAGACCTCGACCTCCTGTAACATTATGTCCATAAATTGGCCATCATCCTTCTCTGTCAATCTAACAACCCAATTTCGTCAGGTTCCAAGTAAAACGTGGTTCTTTCTACCCTACCGGGAATCCGCAATTAGAACCCCGCAACTAGAAGCCAGCTACTGGAAACCCGCTACTAGAATCCAGCTACTTGAAACCCGCTACTAGAATTCAGCTACTAGAACCCCATAACTGGGGTTCACCAAAACCTTCCTGGGTACCTTGAAGGAATAAATGGGCTTATTGCCATAACGGCGGTTGCTAGAAATTACTTTTACAAACTAACCCTCTCTCAAGAGAGTCTCAAACTGCTTCCAGCCTATTTTATCTACGAAATGGATCACTACTCGAGAGCTACCTCTTCACCCAAGGAATTTTCTTCGGCTAATCACAAAACTAAATCCTCACAGAATCAACAACAACCGTTTTTCATTCATTGCAAAAATAAGGCCACAGGAAGAAATCGTCTGGTGCAAGGTCGGGGGACCACCACGTCCAATCCATCGATTGTGGAACGCTTCATCTAACTAGAATAAAGTGAGATGGACAGCTATCATGTTGATACAATACTGCATTTATATCAGCTATTTGTCTTATTTGTGGAATTACTTTGTCACGAAGCAACCTAAGGTATCTTTCGCCATTCAAATGACCGTCAGTCACAAAAGGCCCAATAATATGATGGTTTAAAATTCCAGCCCACATGTTTACTTTTTTAGGTAGGTGGGTTCACGCTACCCCAAATCCTATTGTTTTGCTTGTTTGGCTTAGTATGTAACAAAAAGCTGGATTCATCGGTAAAACAAATTGTTGTCTTCATTAGCTTTTTGAAACATTGTATCACAGAAATTGTTCCGGCTTTCGTAATCCATTTTTTTTAATTCTTGATGAGTATGTAGTTTATAAGGTTTAAAATTGTATTTATGAAGAACTTGTAGCACCGAGTTTGTGAGTAACCCACACTATTGCCTACACTTCTGCTGCTATCATATGATCCGCATTGAAGGCACCAAGAATTACCTCTTCAGCTCTCACTGCTCTTGCTTGTTGAGCTGGCGGCCGAACTTCATCAGGCGTTTCTTTATTAAACTCTTGCAGAATACGCTGTACCGTCGATTTGCGAATTACTTCGTCATAATACCCACTCAATGTATCCCTGACTTGGCGTATGCTAAGTTCTCGGTTATGATACATTTTGACAACACGAAGTTTACTTTTCCTGTCAATGTTCGAAGGACGACCCATGATTATTTACTGTTGTTTCAAAATAAATTGACAAATTCAGAAGGTCATCAAAAGCGTCAAAAAGTCTGACGATACCTGAGTAGGTGTCATAAAGGTGTTCTAGAAAAATTACTTAAATGTTTCGTTATTTAAAGAAACCTCTTAAATTATCGTAGTTTTGTGTTCAGGATGAAGATCTGTGGTTATTCCAAATACATTTACCATTTAAACTTTTAAGATATAAGGGAAATTGACACTATTCCAGTAATTTATAATTTTTGCACGTATTTTCCTATGT
>JAEQML010074852.1:0-14138 GCA_016904865.1 Pissodes strobi | reverse complement strand
TGCCGTTTTGAAATTTGAAAAATTCTGAACACTTCCGGAGATATCCAGAAAAAAAATGAAATTTTCCAAAATCATTTTTATTTTTTTCTGACGTTATTTGAAAAAATATTTTAAAATAATTAACACTTTTTCATTGCCACATTTTCCTCTCTACAAGAAGGATTGTTAAATTGATAATCCGACGTTTCGTCTTCTAGCAACCATCATCAAATAAATTCTTTAAATGCGGTCCTGGAGATTTATTTCTCGTTGCCTTTTAGCCTCCCTAACGCAATGACGTATCGCAAACATAGGAACTATTCATAATTTTACGAAAAATTTGCCCTAAAATGTATGAATCACCCATTTCTGTCTAACACATTATTTTAATTATAAATCTGTCCTCATTCAACGCATTGAGAAACGATTAAATTGGAAGCTTTTATAATTTTAGGTTGAAATGAAAGTATGGGTAAATTTGGGCTAGATAAACAATAATATAAAATTTTTGAATTCGGTTTTTGACGGTATGGGTCCAGAAAGAAAAAAAATAGGTTTTCTTTGGCCAACGTTTTAAAAATGTATCACCAAAGCCCTAGATTTTCCGAAACGTTGGCCAAGGGAATCCTAGTTTTTGTTGTTTCTTAACCCACACCCATAAAAAGTTGATTTCAAAATTATTAGAGAGTTGCAAGGAATACCTAAGAAAGGAAATTAGGTTTTTATCCGATCGGACGAAAAACGACACCTTTCCGATGTGTTTTCTCACCGCAAAAGTCATGATTCCAGTATATTGTATTCGTTGCTTGGCAACATGCAATAACTGTACAAGAATAGAAAATAACAGTCCGGGAATATAACATTCCCGTCCTAGGCCGGGAATGTAACATTTCTGTCATATTCAAACGCCTTGTTTGTCAGATCTGACGTCTATCAAAAGTAACATTTAGCTGTAGTTTCCGTAGCTACGTAATAAAATTCAAGCTCGCTCGATTCAAAACTTGATATTATGTTGAGTTTAAATTTAAAACACCGTTTTTATTTAGAGTAATATTTGGCTCTATTTATATAAGTACGTATTCTAATTAATTTCGATCGGATAAAAAATAGTATGTTGCAACTCGTAGGAAAAGCACATTCCTGGACTCCTGTGTTGCTGGCCTCGGCTGCGCCTCGTCCAGCAACTACCACAGTCGTCCAGGAATGTTTTGCTTTTCCTCCTAGTTACACAATATACTATTTATTAAAAATCTAAAATCTCACAAATGTTAAAGAACTAGGTAAATAAAACATTAATAACAAAACTAAATTTACCTCATAAGCAAAACGCTTATGCGCATGCGAAATGGAAATTCAACATTAACATAAAAATAGCAAAAGCACAAGAAATAAATACATAAATAAATAACCCAATTACTAAATAAAATTAAAAAAAAAACACATTAATTTCGACACAAGTGTTCACAAATATTGCCATTTGCTCTAATGCAATAGTTTATGTTTTTTTTTGAACTGCTCTGTTAATTCTATTTAAATTTACAAATTCATTCATTATTCTAGCCCTTAAACCTTCTCTACTGTTAAATTAATTTTTTAAGAGTACCCCACAAGTAAAAAATCAAGTGGAGACAGATCTGGAGATCTCGCTGGTCATTCTACAAAATCTCCATTTCCTATACAACGCTCTGGAAATTCCTCATGGAGAAATCGGTGCACAGTCCAGTTGTAATACGATATTTTATCGCAATTTAGTTATTTAAAGTGAAATAACTTAATTCTAATAATTCCATTTAAAAAATAAACAAAATTTCAAGTTTCCGATTGTCATTTGTTTTTCTTCTTAACTTCTTTAAAATTTTCAGGAAAAATCCTTAAACTATTATTTGGACGTTTTTTCTGTATCTCTTAAATAGAGTTTCTAAAGGGGTGGTAAATTATAAGGAAGAACCTTGTACATACATAATTTGGTCAAAGTTTGTCACGTTTATATCAATCATGAGCTAAGACGGACGTTATCATTTTCAAGGCCAATTTTAAACACCACAATTTTTGATGTTTCGATATCATTGAAAGTACAAACCTGATTTAAAACAATCGCAACTTCTTCCTCTATTGTTCTGGTTCCACAATTTCTGCGTTTTTCGGAAAATGAGCTATATCCGACAAATTAACATCAAGCTTTCGAATAAAAGAGATGCTTGGTTGCGGTCTTTCAGGATAAGTTTCAAAACTTCCAAAGCACGCACAGAATTTCTGTTTCATTGGTAATAAATTTTTAACCAAATAATAATGAGATTACCTTGGCAACCTGCCTCATTATTGTTTTGTACTTTTAAGTGTACAACGATGACCTGATCAATTTGTGTAGGTACTCTTAGATCTAGCTTTAAGGTTCGCTTTAACGGCTAATAATTGAAAAACCGAATTAAAATTATTATGTTTATTTCTTTTTTATTTGGTATCCATCAGTTTGTTTTACGAAGAACTTAAAGCCTTACTTTAGGGTTTTGCTTATGAGTTTATAGCTTTGTTAGCTAAATTATTTTAATTTAATTTTTTTGCTAATTAAATCGAAACAAGTTTTTCAAGCGAAATAAAATACCCATTTTTCATAAAAATAATGCATTGAATAAGGACGGATTTATAAATAAAATAATGTGTTAGACAGAGATGGGATTCATATATTTTAGGGCGAATTTTTCATAAAATTATTAATTTTTTTTGTTTGCGATATGTCATGTCCTTAGGGAGGCTAAAGGACAACGAAAAACAAAAAATATATATCCAGGGTCGTATTTAAAAAAATTAAGTTAATGATGGTTGCTAGAGGACGAAACGTCGGATTTTAAATTTAACAATGCCTGCTTGTAGAGAGGAAAAAGTGGCAATGAAAAAGAGTTTTTTATTTTAAAATATTTCTTCAAATAACGTCAGTCATATAAATAAATTTAATAAGTTTGAACAAATATCAAAGTTTTTTTCTAGCAGTTTTTTAAAAAAGATTCACCTTCTCGTTAATTTAACAACTGTTCGGGAGCCAGAAAAGGTTGCAATATCAGAATTATTACTTTTCACCGTCCCCAATATCATCCCAAAATTTTAAAACTTTTGCAATTATTATTCTTCACTGCATTTTTACCTTAATGATTGGCGTAAAAGTACAGGATCTTCTTAGAAGGGCCATCCTGTAATCACCTATAATAATATTAAATAAAATGTTGTTGATCTATTTTTAGAGTAGTCAATTCATTTATTTTAGTGTTTAGAAATATACCGTACTAGAGCAATACCATTCGCGAATATCGCTAACAAATGTCTAAACAATTGGTTGCAAAAATATAAGGAATTAAATTCCAAATATACGACGTCTATTATATAATTTATAGATAATGTGTTCACAAAATTAGTCGAAATTTTCAACTAAGATCAAATCAAATGTAGGAAAATGTTGATAAATAAAATATATTTAATACTAATATCTAGGTTAGGCAGTTTTTTACAATATCGTTATTGGAGCAATAGTTACCTACAATATGTTTTGTTACAAATGTCTTTATGTATGTGTTATTTTCTTTTTGTCCAGATTGTTTGCTTTATATTTCGCCTTCAATTTTTCTAATACACTAATATTTTTACTCGTATTTTATTTCATATATTATATTTACTTACATATAGGTGCTTAATTACTAAGGAAAGCTTTTTAATGCATTTATTAGATTAGTAATTTTGTTAAAACCTTAGAGTTTTATATATTATGATTTCGTTATGTTTGAATGAGTTTATTGGACATAATTTTATTTGTTGTTATTGGAGATTATTTCGTAAGACGGAAACGTATCGTTGATGATTTTCGTGTGGGAAGACGAAGTTATACTATATTCAATTAGGTTAAGGAATATCGACAATGTATAGTATCACAAATGATAGATAAGATAAGCAATTAATCTGATACCGTGGAATAGTATCAGAAAACCAACTTCATTATTTTGATCTTTAGTGTAACACATGGGCTATTTTCCTGTAACGATCATCAGGAAGACACTCCTAGAGAGCAAAATAAATATTAAGTTTCTATAACGATATAAAAGGCTAAACGTCTGAACTGCAACTGGTTCAAGCGTCAGTTTCCTTATGTAGGCAATATTTAAAGAATACCTAAACCTTGAAATTGCACATATCGAGAGAATTTCTTAACTTAATGAGAACAGTATATGATTTGCTGATCAAAAGTTTTATCTTACGTTATAAGCTTGTTGAGAATGTTACGAGAATGATGGAAAAACTAAATGATTGTTTTAAGATAACGGTCGCATTGTATAGTCTTACATACTGTCTAATTAGGGTTAGGAATTTTAGAATTAGGAATAATAGGTACGTTTGTGTCAAAGTATTAACTAATGAAGACTGTGCAGAGGCGATTTTATCGCCTAGGTTATTTAGGCTGTCATTTTTGTAATTATAGATGACGAGTTGAAAGCGTGTTTATTTATTTTGTGTGGTGGCTAGTTTTTGGAAATTTTAAAATTAATATGGTCAAGCTTGAATGAAGGTAAAGACATCCAACTTAGTTGCATCTAGTATGCAATATAAGTACTCAGCATCTTAAAAGAGATTTCGATTTTTTTTTAATTGGGTATAAAAGTTTATAATAACCTGGTAGCAATATAAAATGAAATTTTGGAGTGTTACGGTGGAATTATTAAGGTATCTTCAAGCTTTCCGGCATAGGTGCCCCACCGAAAATTTTGCACCTCGATGTTCAATATATAAAATGAAAATCTAGAAAAACGCTCGGACCCGTCGATTTTTTAATTTAAAAGGGCACATTTTTCTTGTATTTTCAACACTTCAACTTTAACCGCTAAGCTACCCTTAATTTTTTTAATGGGAAGGGGTGTCGAGTGATACCTTATTCTAAAGTTATTTTTACCCTGAATATTCTCCAAGTGTAAAGTCGCTGCTCTTATCCCCGTTGATATGACAGCTTGTGAACATTTGTGGAAGAAAGATTTTAGTTAACAACTAATTAATTACAAGATATACAGACTCAAATGAAGGCGTGATGTCATTGAATGGTTTTGGCGGTGTGAATTTCACCCCTAAAATTGGAAGTTCTAGGTTTCCTCATTATTTGTACAGAGTAGCTCGAATTCGAGTCCATACATATATAGGGATCTCGAAAACCGTAAGGGATAGAGAGTCTTAAAATTCCGAGTATTTCCGATATCGGGCCAAAAAAAACAAATTTTCTAATATCGTTCCTGGGCTTATTTGAAAACGGATTTCAAATTGAATTGAATTGAACTTTTGCATTGCCGCATTTTCCGCTCTATCCAATGGTGGTATCTAGTTTGGAATCCAACGTTTCATCTTCAAGGGGATCATCATCAACTTTCTTTTTTTAAATAAAAACTTTATTTTTTATCGTTTTTCAGATGACATCGGCGTTATTAATATCAATATGTGTTTTTAATTTTTTTGTAATCTTTTTTTTTGCAACTACTTGTTTTGTTTTGACATAATTTTAAAGAGAAATTACTTTTCAAATTTGTATATTCTACAAACATATTTTATTTTGTTTTTCCATTCTAAATGGAAAAGTGGGGCATTCATTTTCAATAAAAATGAAAAATAGTAAATGAAATAAACAGATTTGTTTATTTTTTACCCCACAGCAGAATAATAATAAAAAAAAATTAAAATTTAAATTAAAAATTTAATAAAATAAAGACACATGGTCATTAATAACGCCAATATCATCTGAAAATCGATAAAAAAAACTTCGTATTTAAAAAATTAAGGTTGATGATGACCTCTTGAAGACGAAACGTCGGATTCCAAGCTGAATACCACCATTGTATAAAGCGGAAAAAGCGGCAATGCAAAAGTGCAATTCGATTTGAAATCTGTTTTAAATAAGATCGGGAAAAAAATTAAATCACCTTTCAATAGTTCGGTTTTTTCCGGATATGTCCGGAAAAACTGGAAATTTTACAACTTTTTAAATGGCATATTGTTACGCACCTAAATGTGCAATTTTACCCTATCTTGACCAACTAACGGTTTTCGAGTTCCCCATACATAGACTCGAATTCGAGCCACCCTGTATGGGGATCTCGAAAACCGTAAAAGATACAGTCTCAGCCAAATTAGGGTAAAATTGCGCATTTAGGTGCGTAACAATATACCGTTTAGAAAGCTTCAAAATTCCGAGTATTTCCAGAGATATTCCGAAATAAAAGACATTTTGAAAAATCGTTTTATTTTTTTTCTGGGTATATTTAAAAACGGATTTCAAGTTGAATTGCACTTTTACATTGTCACTTTTTCCGCTCTATCCAATCATGGTATCCAGTTTGGAATCCAACGTTTCGTCTTCAAGGGGTCATCATCAACTTGCATTTTTTAAATATGAACTTTATTTTTTTATTGTTTTTCAGATGATATTAGCGTTATTAATATATTAGAGTATTTTAAATGTTTTTTTTTTTATTCTTTGTTTTTATTATTCATTCTGCTTTGGCATAATTTTAAATATTTAAGTTAAATTTAATTTAAGCTCGTATTTAAAACAAAAGCTGATGAGGGGTTTGAAACCCGACGTTTCATATTCAACTTTTATTTTTAAATACCAACTTTAATAAGTTTAATTAACCTTAACTATTCAAAATTGCGCCAAAGCGAAATAAATTAAAAAAATAAGAACAAAAAAAAGAATTAAAAAAATAAAAATACAATACATATTCATATTAATAACGCCAATATAATCTAAAACGCGATAAAAAAGTAAAGTTCGTATTTAATAAAAGAAAGTTGAAGTTGACCCCTTAAAGATGAAAAGTCGGATTTCAAAAAGTTGGTGGAATTCATAAGTTATACGATTTCGCAAATCATCCTTTGATTAAAACTGGATAGCATACATTTTTGACTTCAGATGACCCGATAGAAAAAAGACTATTGGCGTCAAATCGGGTGACCTTGGAGACCGCTGAATATGATCCCTTCTTCCAATCCAGTTTTGGTGAAAGTTTTCATCTGAGAATGTACCTATCGATTGAGCGAAGAGAGAAGGTACACCGTCTTGTTGAAAAATTGTAGTTTCATGGTCTTCTTCAATTCTATCATCTGTACGAGGGCTGGTTGAACTGAAATCTGGTAATTTCCGGGCAAAAAAAGGGGTGAATCTTCCGCCCAATCATTTATTGTTTGGGGATGCTGTGTATGTACTTCCTAGCATACTCTGACCAATATCGGCAGATGCTTACTGATAATGCCGTTAATGTAAAATGAGAACTAATCTGAGAAACAGATATCGAACAAATAGTTTTCGAGTTTCTCAATAGTTTCACTGAAATGGAATCGGCGATCGAAATCATAATCATCGTTTAGTTCTATATTGGAAAGGATGAAACTTATTTTGTTTTAGGACTCTGTGGATTGTTTCCTAGTACTAGGCGTAATTTAAAATAGTAACTTCTCTTTTGTGATCCTTTTCATATATCCTCTTTTCATTCCAACTGACCCAATAACATCAAATTTGGTAAAAAGTTGTATACATAGACATCGGACATTCTTATCTTCATTTTACTACAATTGAACAATCGATTTGACACAAGTCTACCGTTCTTAAAAAATCACGGTGAAGTGATTAAATCAGGCGCACATGTTTTTAAGATAAACGTCAAAAATGTATCATAACATCTCCTTGATTGAAAAATCGACGGGTCTGAGCGTTTTTCCAAATTTTTATTTTAAATACTGAAAATCGAGGTGCAAAATTTTTGTTGAATCACCTTTTATATAAATTAAAAGAATTCTCTTCACGTCAAAGGTGCTCTTTAAGAACAAGAATGCATAAATCAATTTACTAGCGTTATAGTACCGCTACATTTTGGTACTAAACATGTTCTTCTCTTAATGTAAAACATGCATGCAAGCATTCCTGCTATCGGATTAAGAATGCTATTTCTTCTTCTTTCTGCAAAACAGTTTAGACTTATTTGATAATCCGAGAGAGCAAGGCCTGGAGAGTAGTTTTAATGCTCAGTAATTGCAGGGTGAATATTTATTTAAAAAATATGGACTTTAACCAATTTCTCCAAGTTTTTAATATAGTTGCTCTTTTTATATAATATTTGAATAGTCATCTAAAGAGAAAACTGATACATGAGCGTTTAAAGGGAATCTTCCGAAACGAAGTCACTCCGGCCTCAGACAATAAGAGTCTTTTATTCTATGTTTTGTTCATAATTCATATAAATTCAGGGTTACAAGTTATTAGAACGCCAGGATTTATTATGAGAACATAAGGGAAGCAAAGTTATCAAAAAATATAAGTATTATTTTTGTATATGAATCATTTATATCAACCCAAACTAACTAAGAAATATAGTTTTTGATGGTCTGTAATAAAAGTTGCAAAACGCTTTTCCTATTGTAACCTTGAGGACGAGAAACCTATAACCCTGTATAATTAAATATTATGTACCGTGTGGCTGGAATTCTAGTCTATGTATGAGGAACTTAAGGGAATTAAGGCAGGCAAAACTGCGCATTTAAGTGCCTAACAATATGCCGTTTAGAAAGTTTTAAAATTCCGAGTATTTCCGGAGATATCCGGAAAAAACCGAAATATTGAAAAATTGTTTTATTTTTTTTCCTGAGCTTATTTAAAAACTGATTTCAAATTGAATTGCACTTTTGCATTGCCACTTGGTCGTATCCAGTTTGGAATGCGACGTTTCGTCTTCAAGGGTGTCAGCATCAACTTTCTTTTTCTAAATACGAACTTTAATTTTTTTATCGTTTTTCAGATGATATTGGCGTTATTAATATAAATATGTGTTTTTAGATTTTTTTTTATTTTTATTTTTAATTTATTTTTATTATTTATTTTGCTTTAAAAAAAAATAAACGAACCTGTTTATTTAATTTTACTATTTTTTATTTTTATTAAAAATGAAGGTTCTATTTTTCCAGTTAACATAAAATACAAAATGATATATTTTTATAGAATATAAAAGTTTCAAAAGTTACTTAAACTATTTAAAACTACGCCAAAGCAAAATAAATAATTTAAAAAAAAAAATTAAAAATAGAGGATAAAAAAAAATAAACACACACATTCATATTAATAACGCCAATATCATCTGAAAAACGATAAAAAAAGTTCGTATTTAAGAAAGAAAGTTGATGATGACCCCTTGAAGACGAAAAGTCGGATTTTAAACTGAATACCATCGTTAGTTAGAGCGGCAAAAGTGGCAATGCAAAAGTGCAATTCCATTTGAAATTTATTTTTAAATAAGCCCGGGAAAAAATAAACCTAACTATCAATTTTGTTTTCGGATATCTCCGGAAATACTCGGAATTTTAAAATTTTTTAAATGGCATATTGTTAGGTACCCAAGTGCAAAATTTTGCGCTAATTTGACCAAAACTGTAGTTATAATGGTTTTCGAGATCCCGTAAATTATTTACGGCTCTATCGCCAGTAGCATTCTAAATTTTTACCTACGAAAGTAGATATTTGCATATAAATCGTCTTGAGAACCATAATTTGAACCTAATATTTTGGCGCAACCTGGATGTAACAGTTTGGCTTTATGGTAAATAATACCTAGACTTGTAAGGTAAATACCGTATCAAAATTTCAGGAAAGTCCATTGGTCCCCGAAAGCCCATTAAAGGATCGCACACCATCCTTTAACTTCTAAATAATTTAGAATATTGATCTAATTAAGTTTTTTTAGACAAACAAAATGTGGTTTGAAAAATATGATATACTTGATTCAAAGTACATCCAATTTTAATATAATGACTCTTAATGTACTAAATAGTGGAAATAGATAAATCTAAAAATAAAAATTGATTTTTTTAAATCGTAATTTCAAGCAGCAAGGGCAGAACTATAAAAATCTTGCATAGTGCGGTTATTTTTCCAAATTATCTATAGGATGTAGGTACGGAGAAAAGATCAAATGTGACAGGTAACTAACAAATGTCACGTGACTAAATTTCCATACGTCCCTTTTCATTCTCATTCAAGCAAAAATCAAATGTTAGTTAAACCTTTCAATAGTCTCGTTTGGTATTGCCATTTTTGATGACGCTGTATAATGAAAAAAAGTCCCCAAGGAAGCTGAAATGCAAACTGAAGTAAATCTAATGGTTTAACCCTGGTACTTAGTTGTGCGTTCCTTAAGCACTATTTTCTATAAAAGTAACTTGTTAAAATTTGTATTTAGTTAACACTTAAATGTCATTTTATATTGCTATGCTAACGGAATTTGCTTTATACCTAAAAAATATATTTTTCCCATGTATATTCAAAATGCGAAATGAATAATTACCCAAAAAGAACCATGGTACGTGGTCTTTCAGCAAGCTTGATCATGGATGTTTGACCAAAGAAAAATACTCATCCGATTAATACTTACCTAAACTAAACGTTTAGGCTAATGTGAACAGCGGTACAGTAAAATTGAATACACATTTCTATAGGCCACCCAAAATAAATAATTGTTAGGAAAATGAGTTAGCGAAACCATTAATTTTCGATAAAAATTTCGAAAACTGGATAACGGAAAATATATTTCTAAGTAAGTGACCTTCGATAAAAATCAAGAAAAATCTCAAATGCAACGACTTAGCCCTGTACAGCAAAAGCAAATTTTTCTATTGTACACAAAAAGCATTTAGCGTTTTGTAAAATGCCCCTTTTGTCGTATATTTACCTTTCTTTTTTATTAGCCTGCGTATTGCCGAATTAGTATTCATATATGAATGGTTACCATATGATTTTAAAATTGAATGGTTTACAAATTTAGTTAGCAAACGAAAAACTCATTTAATAATGTGTCAAAAAATATTCTTCGTAAGGAATGCTATGTGAAAAAGCTGAATTTGGTAATATCAACTTTGAGGTGTGTATAGAGGGGACAAATGTGAAAAAAGAAAAAATAATATGTAAAGGGATAATTTCTAAAGAAAGTGCATAAAAGAACAAGTAATTGACCTTATTTCCTTATATAAGGTATAACTTTTAAGCTTTGACTAACTTAAGGCTGAAATTTAAACTAAAATTGAAATTTTTAATCTAAAGTATTATAAAAAAAGTTTCATTAAGCTTGTGCTGGCATACTTCTCAATGCTTCGCTTTCAGCAAAATATTAATTTTGGTCACTTTTCATTTTGTGGAATAAATTTCCTAAATATTTCTTTGAAGTCCGGCATGTTTCAATCTTCACGAAAAATATAATTTTCTGAGGAATCAGTAATAGAAATTTGCAATTGGGCTTGCGTTGTATAAATCTCATTTGGAAGTAAATTTTAATAGAGCTGCTTTCAAACGCATACCATAAAAATGATGCAAACTTTTTGGGAGACACTCGTATTATAATATTATAGCTTATATAAGGATACCGCTTTGCAACGCGTGGTAGGAAGAACTGTATTGCCCTGGTTAATTAACATAACTTATCGGTCAAATTTTTAGTTTGTGAGTTAATTATAGGTTAACTTTAGGTAATTCGAATACGCGAAAAAGATTGTTTTTAGTAAATGAAAACAGCGTGTCCTAAGAAATTCTTTCCATATCGTAAACCTCTTTATAGTTAATTTTATGGAATAAAAAGTTCAAATATGGTAAAACCAGGAGGATAGGACTTGAGATATCTTATGCAGAGTGGAAAAAAAGTCTTAAAATTCAGACTTGATCCCTTCAGTGAAAGAACTCGAAATATCTTAATTTTAAAAAACAGCGTTCTGTTAAGCACTAGATTGCGCTTGACAATGAATTATGGCATCTTAAAAATCTTTAGAAAGTGGCATAAATCCTAAAAAATTAAGCTACATATAAATAAAATCTGAATTCGAAAAGTTTAATTTTTTTCAAATATCTTCGGAAGTATTCAGGATCTCTTAATTTATAAAACAGCGTTCTGTTAAGCACTAGATTGCGCAAGTGTCGGTTTTGACAACAAATTATGGCATTTTTAAAATCTTCAAAAAGCAGGGTTACCGAGCACCGAGGATTGAACATGGGCATATTTTTGATCTTCCCTGTATTTTTAAAACAAACCAAAATAGCCATTCGATGTATTTTTCTGCTAAATTCAAAAATTAAACCAAAAAAGAATTTGAACCAAAAACTAATCCCATGGGTGAAGTGTTTTTTAAAATAGAACATCCTGTATATTACTACATATTTGGACTCTCTAGAGAAATATAAACACATTTCGTGTATGATATCCTATACCTATCTTTTTCTCTCTCTCCAGTCGGTCCCTCACTGCTGAGGATCGTGATTTCCCCCAATATGTTCGACCAGCTGTTTCCATTTTGTTCTGCGTCTCGAAGAGCTTGACAGAATGAGCGGCCCGTATTTTGTTGAACTTGATCGGACCATCTGGTTGGCGATCTATTTCTCGCTCTTTTTTCAGGAACATTTCCAGAGATAATCAGTCTCTCTAGGCTATCCTCACCCCTGCGAGCCACATGACCAAAAAACTGAAGGACACGCTATAGACAAGTTGATGACAATCTAGTTCTTATCTTAAGTTCATCCAAAATAGAAACATTTGTACGATGAGCCGTGCGAGGCACTCTCAGCATTCGCCTCCAACACCACATTTCAAAAGCGTCGATTTTCTGACGTTCATGAGCACGGAGAGTCCAAGCTTCAGCCCCGTATAAGAAAATGGAGAAAATGAGAGTCTTTACAAGTCTTATTTTTATTTTTTTGGAAATTGATCGATCTTTCCATATTTTGGTTAGCCGACTCATGGCACTTTTTGCCATGCCAATGCGTCTTCGAACCTCTGCCTCGCAGTTGGATATGGTAGAGCCCAGGTAGATAAAGTTGTCCACCAGTTCGTATTCGCTTAGACGATCAGTCAATTGCAAGGTGTTAAATCTATCCACTAACATTACTTTGGTCTTGCTCTTGTTGTCTTTTAAGCCGACCTTCTTGCTCTCGTGTTCTACTCGCCTGAGAAGTTCTATCATCTCTTCCTCCGTTGCTGCTATAAGGGTGGTATCGTCAGGAAATCTTAAGTTAGAGATTTTTTTCCCGGCGACTGTTACACCTCCAGACCATCCTTCTAAAGACTCCCTCATGACAAATTCTCCATATATATATTAAAAAGGTCAGGTGATATCACGCAGCCTTGCCTGAATCCACGTTCCGTTCGAAATTGCTGTGAGAATTTCTGATCCAAACGAATCGTTGCTGTGTTTGATTCATAGAGGTTCTTTATAAGGGTCACAAGATAGGGAGGGGAGCCCATGTTTATTAAAATGGTCCAAAGTTTGTCCCAGCTAACACAGTCGAACGCCTTCTGGTAATCAACGAAGCAAACCAGCATGGGTACTTGAAATTATCTAGACCTTTCGATAAGCTGTCTTAAATTTAGTATTTGCTCTCTAGTTCCCTTTCCCTTCACAAAACCTGCCTGTTCTTGGGGTATTTGGCGATCTAAATAGACTTTAAATCTAGTTTTTAGGATTTTTAAAAGAATTTTGCTGGCGTGAGATATCAGTGACAGTGTTCGGTAGTTCTCACATCTTGTAGTAGTCCTTTTTTTTATGTAGTGGAACATATATTGAAGTGCACCAATCAGCTGGCCATTTTCCTGTGTTCCATATAGCCATACAGAGTGTATAATTTGCACGCCCTTTTTGCCCAACATTTGAAAAAATTCTCCTGGTATGGAGTCAATACCTGGCGATTTGTTTTTCTTTAGCGATTGAATCCCCTCCTCAATTTCTGAAAGTAGTATCGCGGGCTCTTTGGGACAATCATTTGGCCATAAATTCTCTGTCGGAGTTTCTTGATTTCTGTACAGGGTGGCTCGAATTCGTGTCTATGTATGGGGAACTCGAAAACCGTAAGAGATACAGTGTCAGTCATATTTAGGCAAAATTGCGCATTTAAGTGCCTAACAATATGCCGTTTAGAAAGTTTTAAAATTTCCAGTATTTACGGAGATATCCGGAAAAAAACGAAATTTTGAAAAATCGTTTTATTTTTTTCCTGGACTTATTTAAAAACAGATTTCAAATCTAATTGCACTTTTGCATTGCCACTTTTTCAGCCCTATCGAATGATAATATCCAGTTTGAAATCCGACGTTTCGTCTTCAAGGGATCATCATCAA
>JAEQML010074851.1:0-14139 GCA_016904865.1 Pissodes strobi | reverse complement strand
AATATTTCCATCTGTCTGGAAATCTAGTTTTCTTAAGCCAATTTTTAAGAGCGGCCAAAGGACAAATGTTGAGAACTATAGAGCAGTCTGTTTGCAGTCAGAGATTCCAAAGCTGTTGGATAGTCTGGTCAGCAGGAAATTGGCATGGGATGTAAAAGGTATAATTAACCCAGAACAACATGGGTTTATGTCTGGCAGATCCACAATCTCTAATCTGGTCCATTACAAGAATTCAGTGATCAGAACACTGGAGGAGCATGGTCAGGTTGACTCTGTCTATACGGACTTCTCAAAGGTGGTCGACAGAGTCAACAATGGCCTTCTCCTCGCTAAACTAAGATCATTAGGCTTTGATGGTGCTTTTTTGGGTTGGATTCAGGATTTTTTGTCAGGCAGAACTCAGTTCGTAAAGTTGGCACAATGCATCTCTGGTCCAATGCCTGTTCCCTCAGGAGTCCCGCAGGGATCTCAATGCGGACCAAATTTGTTCAATCTATTTTTGCTGGACCTCTTGCCTTGCATCAAACATAGCGATATTTTAATGTATGCTGATGACATTAAATTGTTCCGATCGGTGGTCACAACGCTTCACGCTGACTTGAACAGTTTTCAAAGATGGTGTTCCATTAACAAAATGAACCTGAATATATCGAAATGTAACATTTTCTCTTTTTACACGCTGCCCATGATTATAAGTTGAATGACACATCTTTGCTTAGACCTGATGTCATCAAGAATCTTGGTTTAACTCTTGACAGTAAACTATCCTTCATAACACATATCAGAAATATGGTAGTGAGAGCTATGAGTGTGTTAGGCTTTATTCAGCGTCTTACTGTTGGCCTCTCAGTTCATGCTTTGAAGGTTTCGTATTGTGCCCTGGTTCGACCTAGTGTTGAGTATGGGTCAGTATATGGTCACCAAATTATCAGGTACATATTCAATATATAGAGAGAGAGTTCAGCGGAAGTGAGGGAGGAATTTACTTATGAGGAAATTCTTTCACGATTGAACTTGGACTCTTTGGAGATCAGGCATGGGAAGCTCGATGTGGCTTTCTTGCATGGGATTCTTAACAGTCGTATTGACTGTCCTGAGTTGTTGGGAGAGATTGACTTCAATGTTGCAGTCAGAAGAAATCGTCACACTTGTACCTTTAAAATTCAGTTTCACCCGACTAATTATGGTTGTAATTTTTTTTTTTTTTTTTTTTTTATGGCAGTGGCACACACACTAAAGGTAGATCCTATGGCGCTCGACGAGCGGTGTGTGTGCGAAGATGTTGATTGACACGGTTCTTGAATATTTGTAGGTTGTAATTAGTGGGAAACAGATGTCCTGGAAGTGAGTTCCACAGTGATGCAGTGCGCCAGACAAAGGAGTTCTGGTAAAGCGATGTTCTAGGTGTTTCTAGTTGTACGACGAACTGGTGCGCTCCTGCCGTCTGTCGGGACTGCCTGACAGGAGTTGCCAGGGGCCGGATTATGTGGGCCAAATCCTGGGAACATCTGCCGTGAAAGTATCTGTAAAACAGAGACATCTCGGCCACATGTCTGCGATGTTCCAGACTATCCAGATTCCGGGTCAACTCCGGATCGCCGACGAGACGCACAGCCCTCTTCTGAATGGAATCCAGCCGCTTTAGGGTATGCTTTGGTGCGGCACCCCAGATATGTGAGCAATATTCTAAGCACGGTCTTATTTGCGCTTTGTACAGCAAGAGCAACTGCTGCGGTGTATAGAGTTTCTTGTTGCGAAATAGCGCACCAAGCTTCTGGGAGGCTGATTTTGCGATGTTAGCAACATGGTCATGCCATGACATATTGCTGTTGACCGAGACACCCAGCAGCCCGATTGACGAGGATGAAGGAATGGTCGATCCTGCCATAATGATGTCAGGGCCCGCTGTATTGGCCCTCTTAGTAAACGTTGCTGCTGGGGTCTTCGCTGCATTGAACTGGACCAAATTTCGGTTGCCCCAAGTTTGAACTTTCTCCAGGTCTTGATTAATTGCTGTAATCTGCTCCTGTCTGCGGTGATGAGTCTCAGTCGCTGGTAAGGGTTTTTCTGATCTAAAGTGGGAGACAAGGGTACTGTCATCTGCAAAACTGTAAACAGGATTATTCGTTTCGATCAGCAGGTCATTAATATAGATGAGGAACAGAGTTGGTGAAAGTATTGCGCCCTGAGGCACGCCCGCGTTGATGGTAAATGTGTCCGAGATGTGTCCATCGACTGCAACATGTAGGGATCGGTTCTTAAGGAAACTGGCCAGCCAGCTGCAGAGAGAGGCGGGCAGTCCCAAGGACGGCAGTTTGTTGAGCAGTCCGTCATGCCAAACTCTGTCGAATGCCTTTGAAATATCCAACGCAATCGCTCGAGACTCTCCGTAGTTTTCAATTGCCCTACTCCATATATGAGTGACATAGGCCAATATATCTCCTGTCGATCTCTCTTTGCGAAAGCCGTATTGATTATCGCTGATTATTCTGTTGCTCTCGAGGTACTTGAGTAGTTGCTGGTTGACTATACGTTCCATGACTTTGGAGATTATTGGAAGCAAGGCAATCGGGCGATAGTTTGAGGGCGTGGTTTTCTTGCCTTTTTTTGGAACAGGTTGCACTCGAGCGACTTTCCAAGAGGATGGGTAAATCCCTTTTCTGTAAGAAAGAGAAAAAAGCCTGGAAAAAACAGGTGTTAGTTCGTTGGCGCAGTTCTTTAGCACGATGGCAGGTATTCCGTCCGGTCCTGATGCCTTTTGCGTATCTAGTTCTTTAACCCTTTCACGACGGCAGGTAAAAGTCGGTTTCGTGCCACACAGACGGGAGTTTTTACAGTGTTATATGGGCGGCTGACGAATATATTCGTCACTTCTAAAAATGGGGTTTTATTCCAAAAATTATGTAAAAAGCTGACAATAAATTCCATTTATGTTTTTATTTATTCCACAAATCAAAAGATACATTAACAGACTGAAACTTAAACTCTACACAAAAGAAATAATAAAAATATATTTGAAAACAAATAACATATTCTAATAGTCGACTTGCTCGTGGTATATTTGGAAACATGGCGTAACACACAGTCCGACTCCACAATTGTTGCACATATATTTTGAATCCTTTCTCTTCTTAGGCCCTTTTGTTGTGTGAGAGCATACCCAACATCTTCTCAGTTGTAGTTTACCATTTTTGCGAGGGACTTCCGCGGGAAAATTTTTCTCCGACAGCCTTGCAAGTCCAGTACAATGCGAAGGTCCAGGTTTAGGGTTATAACTTGTTGGATACCTATAATAACAAATATTAATCCACCAGAAAAAAAAAATAAAGCATTCTTACCTTTGAAGTATCTGTCGGATAACTTGTAGATGAAATGAAGGAAATAATGTGTGGTTGGGGTTTTGAGTCTTCCATAAAGCGTGAGCATTCAGCATACAAATATCTAATATGTGGAAAAACAATTTTTTATACCACTTTATGGTTTTTCTAGTACAATCCACACTGCTAATCATCATGTCAGCTCTATCTATGGCTCCCATATTTTCGTTATACGCAAGTACACATAATGGTTTCTGCTTATTTTCCTTGGTAATCCTGTCTATTTCAGGAAGAATAATCATTTTATTCTCATGAAAGGTTGTGAGCATTAGTACGTCACGACGATCTTTCCACTTCAGAGCTAAAATATGGTTACTGCTCCTCCATTCAGTTTCTCCTTTTTTTAACTTTTTTTCAAAAATTGGCATGTGTTTTCTGTTGGCACGTACCGTTCCACAACTGTTAGTTTTATGCTCAAACAAATAGTTTGCTAAATATGGACTGGTGTAATAATTGTCAATGTAAAATGAATGGCCTTTGTTGAGATAGGGCTCTAGAAGTTTTACAACTACATTTCCTGACAAACCTAGTCCTGTGTCAATATCTGCATTATTATTTTCCTCTTTGCCAACGTATACGATGAAATTCAAAACATACCCAGTTTCACAGTCGCACAAAACGTACAATTTTATCCCAAATCGATGCCTTTTGGTTTTTATATATTGCTTGAATACCAGCCGACCTTTGAACAAAATCATGCTTTCATCAATTACAACGTTTTCGAATGGATAAAACTGGCTTCGAAATTTGTCTTGCATCATATTCACAATGGATTCTATCTTGTACAGTCGATTACCTTCCACTGCTGCTTCGTTATTGCTAAAATGCAAGTATCTCAATATTTGTATATATCGATCACGAGACATCGCTTTCCGGAAGAATGGAGTTACAATCAAATCATCTGTAGACCAATAGTCTTTCAGGTCCGACTTTTTTGTATGTGGCTTCAGCATTGTAAGTGCTATAAAAACGTAGAACTCTTTTACGTCAATATTGTTCCATTTCTTAGCATTTTGTTGTTCTGCGAAAAGATTGGTTTCTTCAACAATAGCATTGGCTATTTCTTCGGAGAAATAGTTCAGAAAATACTCCACCTCTCGGTTTTCGTTCAATAAGCTTTCGTTTTGGAGTCCACTATGAGTGTTGTCAAACTGGTGAACTGTGGGAACGAATTCATTTGAATCCCACTGTATAAGAAAATCTTGTACATTTTGAAAAGTATCAGGGGTGTCTAAATTGTTATCAGTGTTTTGTTCTGGGATATTCTGGTTTTCCAAATCATTATCATCTTCTCCGGAGCTAAAAATTGCCTCACTGTCACTCTCAGACTCAGGAACGTATTCACTGCCACTGTCTTTGAATGGTTCATCCTCGCTTAGATATAAGTCACTTTCACTCATCTCATCTAGAATATTATTCACTTCCGACTCAGCAAGCCCACAATATGATTCATCATGCTTTCTTTTTTTTGCCCTTTCAGAGCTCCTTGATGGACCTGCGTGCTTTTCAGAAGCCATTATAAATCACACTGGCGCGTAACTGGCATTAAATGGCTCGAAATGTGCACATTGGTTTGATGTGTCACCTGATTTTGCCACGTTGCCGGCTGCCGTCAATAATCGGCAGCGACGAAAATTTTCGGCAGTCGCCTATGTGACAAACCAAAACAAACGAAACGGTTTGGCGGTCGCCTGTACGCCAAGGCAAACTTTCATCAACGCCCTGACCGAGTTGGCAGTCGTTCAGAAATTTATATAGCACCTGACGAATATATTCGGCACCCGTCTGTATGCCAAAAAATCTAGTGACTAATATAACCGTCAGCCGTACTGAAAGGGTTAAGGATTTTGCGAATATCACGATGAGAAAACTTGACTTCTGCCATGGTGGTGTTGATGTTCGGTATAGTGGGGAGAGTCTTGCTTTGGGGCACGTCTAAGGTAGAGTGCGATGAAAACATTTTGGCGAGCATGTTTGCTTTTTCCTTGGCTGTAGTCGCCGTGATGCCACGTTCGTCCGTCAAAGGTGGGAGAGACGTTTTTGTAAAGTTGTTACTTACTGCCTTTGCTACCGACCAGAAATTCCTGGAACCACTGGGGCATTGCAAAAGTTTATTCCTGATCCTTTGATTGTGTTTGTCCTTAGTTTCGTCGATCACACGCTTGCACTCGTTTCTCGCTTCGATAAAATAATTGCGATTTTCAGCGGTCTGATTTTGCTGCCAGTACTTATAGGCTTGCCGTTTCCTTCCTACAGCTCTTTCGCATCTTTTGTCGAACCAGGGCTTTCCTTTTGATGGTAACTTGATGGAATTTGGGATGTATGCTTCCATTCCTGAGGAGATTACTTGCATGATCTCTTCGCAGCAGTCTGACGGGTCGTCAGTGGCAAAGCAGACGTCGAGCCAAGGAAAATCTAGGTAAAACTGCATCAGATCGTCCCAGTTTGCAGAATTGTAATGCCAGATTTTGCGAGGCAATGGTGGATCCTTCTGTATGAGTGGCAATTCACAAACCGTTGTAATAAGTTTGTGGTCAGAGGTACCTAATGGCGGACCAACTGTAACCTTGTACTGGTCAGGATTGGTGGTCAGAAAAAGATCCAGGAGGGCGGCGAATTCGCCCCTCTCTGAGATTCGAGTTGGTTCGTCTACAAGTTGAGTAAGCCCGCAGCTGATGGCAAATGCTTCAGCCTCTCTACCTTCGTTGTCGGTCTTGTTGTGATGTTTGAGCCAGTTGGTGTTGTGGGCATTGAAGTCTCCCAGAACGATTATTTCTGAACTGGGGTGATCGACCTGTATTGAGTCAAAGGTGGTAGCTAGTGTTGAGAAAAAGTTTTGGTAGGCTCTATCGCTCGGAGGGCGATAGAGACAACATATAAACTTGGTTAATCCCTTGGCGGTGAACTTGAGCCACATGACGTCAAGGTTGTTCGGTTCGAGTATTTCCTCGCGATGACATGAAAGGTCGCTTCGGACAAAAAGGCATATTCCGAACTTATATCTAAATCGGGTATGTAAGTCGTAACCAGGATAGAGGTAGTTCACTGTTGTTGTTGTAGAACATATTTGTGTTTCTGTAAGGGCTAATATGTGTGGTCTATTTGCTTGTAGATGTTGGTGTACCGAATTTATGTTTGTATTTAGGCCTCTTATGTTGCAGAAATCTATTCTAAATTTGTTCGGTATCTTTGCTGTCTGTAAAATGCGGAATGAAGGGCTCCCAGGACCACCCAGCGCCCGGAGATCCGAATGGCCGGGGAGTTTACCTCCGGAATATTTTGATCCTGGAAGCATCATCATGTCCATATACTCCTACTGTGAAACCCGGGATCACCAGCGCGGGAGCGGAACGTGATTTGGGAAAACCACTTAGCGCTCCCCAATTCTGGTGGGGTGGTCTTTCACCGGACGATGTGAGTAGGCTTATGCATCTACCACCTAGGGCCGCTTCCACTCGAAGCATCGGCCTCAGACTCATTCCTTTGGCGGTCCCTAGTCTGACAGGGGTAAAAATGGGGTTTGTTGGATCACTCCTCAGTGATCAGCTCCAGACTTTGTACTTTGGTGTTCTCCAGCCTGGAGGAGGAGTCGCTTACTAGAATACTTCTTAAGGCCAATCAGTTAATACTGGAACAGGATATTTGTCCTTCGCAGTCTTAAGAGCAAATTAAGAAATGTTATATAACTTTATGGTGATATTTTAATCTTTGTTTTATTCTGTATATTTTATGTATAGGATTAGTATAATTTTAATGCTGTAATTTTTATAGATATGAATTTTATAGTTTTATTGTAATTGATCTTCCCTATTGGAATTTATTGTAAATGGATGAGCCGTAAATAAATATACTGTAACTGTAAATACGAACATGGGCCCTTTATCCACTATGATATTCAATTATTTTTTATTTGTAAATGATAAATTTGGGACTATGTACAGTAAAATGATACATACGCTCTTCATTCACTAACTGATATATATTTCGGTATGAACATAGGTCCTTCATCCACTGCTATTTCGTTTATTAGTTGGAAAATTGAGTTGAATACCAGGACAAAATTATATGTACTTGAGACCATCGTTTCCACAAAAAATCATTTTTTACAAAAATGTTACATGGGCCCTTCATCCACTTACATCTTCAATTATTGTAATGTTTTTAGGGTCAACTTTTCCCTAATTCATTAAATAACTTTTCCTTCAGGCGAGCTTATACATCTCTATTTCCATGCAATCGCTAGTGATCTCGGAACTATTCGCTAGGCAAAGTAGTACAAACTTTTGTAAGTGAATATTGATACAAATGTATTGGATTGTGCAGTAAGACATAATGTAATGCATTTTTAAGATTTCAAACATTAAGTTGCTGTCGTGTGCACTTTACAAGCACCGAAACCGTTCTTCATCCATATTAGAAAATGAGGAATATTCGAATTTTTTAAGAATTTTTGAATATGTTGTTTTGTAGACCTTCTACCACTACCACTTATCAAAAATCATATTAGTTATCCCTAATTTTCATGAAAATAAGAACTTTTATGTGAAAAATAATGAGAGAATTTAGAGGAAATGTGGATTTTTCCAGAATTTTCAAATGCAGCACTTGCCAAAAATAGAATTACTTTTTCTATTGAGATAATAATTAGTTTCTTGGAAAGTGTATTCTTTAGTAAAGTTCTGCAAAAGAACGGCTAAATGGAATCACACAATTACATTGCAATGCCTAAATAGTTTTGATTTAATTGTAAATAAATCTTAAATAAATATTAATTCCAAGGGCTTATAGTTTAAATCCAACATGAGCCTGAAAAACCTCGATCCACCGGTACAATTCACTGGAGCAGTGCGATACATGACTATATAAAAAGTGTCGATTCCAATACAGATACCTAAATTGACAGACCGAGTCATTACTTAAAAATTTTGTTTGTGTATGTGAAATGTGGTAAATGTTCTGTGAAACGTGTTTTATTTATGTGTTATTAAGTGTTTAGTTAATTGATAAATTAGCTGCAAAGGGGTAAATAGAAGCAATGTTCTTATAGATATATTAAAATTAAAACCCCTGAGGAAAGTTCTGTTGTTTCATATCATAGAAACTCATTAAAATTCGTCTAGTACAGTACAATAGGAAATAGTTAAATGTATGTTCTAATTTATGATTGAAATGATAAGAGAATCGTCGATCATACGTTGTTAATTTTCGAATATAAAGAAACTTATTTTGTGGAAACAAAAATAGTGTACGGAATACGTCGGATGAACGAACTCATTTTCCAACTTTTTATTTATTGTTTGTTCAATCGAGATTGGAATTCTTTGAAAGATGAAATATGTAGCATTTGGGATTTTTGTATATCTTTGATACGAGTCTAATTGCCTTAATATAGGATGAAATCATATGGGATAAAGAATAATATTTTTAAATGGCGGTCATCTTATTTTAATAATAAACCTGATCTACTAGGCGTCAGGGGCGGATACAGGGAGGGGGCGCAGGGGGCGCGCGCCCCCCCCCCCCTGGGAACAATAAAAAAAAATCATATTGCTAGAGAATAATAAAACAATAAAATTGTATAGACAAAATTTCCAATAAAATTTTATAGAAAGATTTTCCCATAAAATTTTACAGAAAAATTTTATAAACTGACAACATTGTTTGGAGCTGATCGACTCACATTCACCAACGAGTATTGTATTGACACTCGCGTCTCCAGCTAAACATAAATCCCTCATTTGCGCAAGAGCAAATATAAATGAGGAATGTTGTTTTTTTCTTAAGACACACAAACCAAGCCCGGAGCCCTCGCCGGAGCCACAGCGAAACCACAATTATTTTTTTAACTAACTTTAAAAAAATAAAAATAACTTAAAAAAAAGAAATACGGTGACAGAAGGGGATCGAACCTGGGTCCACACATTTGCCACATTAGACCACAGGAGCTCTGCGGACAATTCCCTTAAAATTGTAAATTTTTTCCAAGGTTCGCAAAAAAATCCTTTGTTTAAAAAAAAAACACTTACAACATAGTTTATCAAGCCCTTGTCAGACCCGATGGGTTAAAAGACATGTTTCCATTGTTGAGTTTCAAAATGATTTGCCCCTATTGTGGCTTTTTTAAAGAAATTTCCGATTGGAATGACGCCAACTCTGCAACCAAAGCTAATACTTTTTTAAAAGCAATTTGTGAGTTTATCATAACACTATGTACATTTGCAGAGATCTTTGCAGTTACGCAACCTTTTAGCCAATATTTACAATCTAAAAATATTGACATAGAGTCAGCTACACCCAAATTAAAATTATTAATTGAAACTTTAAATTCAAAAAGAGCAATTGCAGACGCCTATTTTGAAACTTTTATATTGAAAGAAGCATCTAAGCTTATGGATATTCTTGATGTAGAATTAAAAATGCCTCGTTTGACAACAAGACAAACCCATAGGGATAACTTTTTAGATCCGAATGACTTAACACCAAATCAAAATTGTAAGCAGTCTACCAGTCTCTGTAGCAACTGCAGAGCGAAGTTTCTCTACTTTAAGATTGTTAAAAACGTACCTTCGTTCTACAATTGCTCAAGATTAATGGTCTTGGTCTTATGTACGTTTATAGAAATATTGAACTTAACGTAGAAAACATTATAGATAGAAATTTATTTTATTATTTGACTCATTTAACATCATTAGGGATTTAACTTTAAAACAGTCAAAAAATAAAATCAGTTTTAAAATACATGCTTCACGAAGAAATTTGTTTTATTTTTTGGTTTCTTTTTATTATGAAAAATTCGTTATATTTTTTTGTTTAATTTTTATTTTGAATAGATATTTTTATTGTTTTACGTTTTTTGGTACGTACTTTGACGCATAAATAAAGTCAAAATAAATGTTTAAAAAATCCTTGTTAATAGTTCTTATCCTGCGCCCCCCCTTGAAGAAAATGTTGAATCCGCCTCTGCTAGGCGTAACAAATAGAAAAACGTAATTTGCAAACTGAAATTCCACAAGAAAATAGTTTTGGTCCAGTTCTATTAATTATTTTTATCAACGACTTGTATCGATACCCACTCAATGCAAAACTCGCCAACAAATAACCAATTTTGCAGACGATACTAACATAATAACAGGTTGCAAACATATAGTTAACAGGATACCTTGTTTTGTCAAGTATTAATAATAAAATCGGGTAGAACACTTCCATATATACAGGGGCTATCCGAGCAGTTACAACATTTATTCTTAAAGTATGATATATCAGAATCACAGGGGACATAACTTATTGAATATACTGTTTACTAAGTTAAAGACGGAAACACCAAAACTTAAAAAAACTCATGTAGTATATAAAATACCCTGCATAGATTATAATGGGGTATATATTGGTCAAACAAGCCAATATTTGCAATCGAGAATACGATCCCATAAAAATATGATAAAAAAAATTCAACAGCCCTAACCAAGCATGAAACGCAACAAGAACATAAATTTGATTTCGACAATACAAGCATTTTAAGAACCGAAGCTCATAAAAGGAAACGGGAAATTTACGAATCAATCGAAATAAAAAAAAAATAAGAACGCAATTATGTATGTAAAATAGATAAAATATAACACATACAAATAATTTATAAAATTAAAAAATTACACATGAATAACATTTAGAAATCAAAGGAATAAAAACACCTATCTCTTGCAAAATTCAGAACTGCCTTTCTGAATCTCTCGGCCCCCTCAACATTCCTTACCTCCTGAGGCAAAAGTTGAAAAGCCTTTGTGCATCTATAATATTGACCCCTCTCATAGAAAGCAGAACTATGGTGAGGAATCCTGAGTTCATTTCTGCCTCTAGTCACCATTGACATCCCATCCGCATAACCCCGTCTGTTTGTCATAAAGAATTGTTGGTTTTTCCCAACAAACATTACAAAAGCTACAATGTATAAGGCTGGGGCTGTTAAAATTCCCAACTCTCCGAAAAAAGGTCTACAGAAAGTTCTAGGGTGTAAGCGCAACATGCATCTGATAATTCTTTTTTGAGCCCTGAATATGTTAATTAAATAGCGAGTTGAACCCCAAGCAGATAACATATAAACAAGAAGAACATATAAAAATTCATTATGCATTTTGTTTTTATTATAGAGAATTAAACCTGTTTTAGTACCATTTAATTTAAGGGAATTTTGTTTACACCAACCTGCCATCACATGTATCATTTGTGAACAAGCCACCGAGAGTCCTGAGAGGGAAGAGTCCGCCAGTACAACCGATGTGTCATCAGCAAACTGATAGACTCGAGAATCTCCCAAGACACCCGGTAGCTCATTCACAAATAGTAGGAAAAGCAGTGGACCTAATAAAGAACCCTGCGGAACTCCTTTGTGTATGGCTGTTGTGCTAGAAAGATAATTGATACCATTAACTTTAAGGCTTACTGTTTGACACCTGTTTTCCAAATATGATTTAAGTAGTTGAACACTCAGGCCTCTTACACCATACCATTCCAGTTTTTTTTTTAAGTAGCTCATGGTCTATGATGTCAAATGCCCTTGAGAGGTCAAAATACAAGCCTGATACCGTTTAATTTTTATCGAGATGTTCAAATATCTCCTTTAAAGAGTAGTAAATTGCCATGTCTGTAGACTTACCCGGCAGAAACCCAAACTGGTTTTCTGCAAGAACCCCACAGTTGACAATGAATGTCAGGAGTCTATTGTAAATTGCCCTCTCAAAAACCTTTGACACTGGCCTATAGTTGTTGGATTCATGTTTGTCACCCTTTTTAAACACTGGCCCCAATTTTGCAACCTCCAGAAAGTCTGGAAAGTACCCTGAAGAAATACAATTGTTAATAATAAAAGCTATGGGTCCACAAATACTGTAAGCAATGTGTTTCAAAAAAATATAGGAACATCATCCATTCCAGAGGAATATTTATTGGGTAAGCCCATAATTATTCTAAAAATTTCATTCGAGTCTACTGGTGTAAAAAACGAAGAATGGGGATTTTTGGCATTTTTCTTAAAACTCTCTACACTGGTTACATTTTGTGTTGTAATTGACAAGTTAAACTGATTTGAGAAAATATTAACTATTTGATGTGGATCTTCAATTATTTCATTATCGGTGAAGCGAAGAGTTCGTTATTAAAAATAGCCCACATTGTTCGGCCTTTATTTTAAGAGTTACATATTTTATTTTCATTTTCAGCTTTTTTAGAATCTGATAAGAACTTTTTATAATATTTTTTCTCTGTTTTATATTGATTTAAAATGCACTGATTGTTTGTTTGGCTTTAAAGAATATATAATTCTTTCACTCTATTTGCAAAAAATCTATAACTAGATAAGAGTTGCAGAAGAGATGTCAAGCCCATACTCTCTACCGAGAAGTCCACATTGAGGTCACACATAATAAGATTTTTGTTTGGATCGTACATCTCATCCAGCAAGATGTTGAGTAGACCGAGACACTCATGATAGTCAGCCTGAGGTGATCTATAGACAGCTAAAACAATGAAATCTTTACATTTATAATTAACATTAACAAATTCAGTCAGAGATAATTCAAATATTTTATTTACAGGCTCTATGCTAGTATAAATACTTCTATGTTTGATGGGCTCCTTCACGTAAATTGCTGTCCCACCACCTCTCATTTCGCTCCTTACAGAATAGCTTACTAAGCGATATGTGTGTAGCCTTACACTTTCAATACTGGAGTCTTGCATCCAGTGTTCGGATACACAGAAGACCTCTGGCTGCTCCTGGGATAGAAAGACCCAAAGTTCCTAAACTTTGACATTTAAATGTCCTATTGTCGTACTTATTCGACATTTCATGCTGTTTTGTGATTTATCTGTGAGATTAGGTCTTTGAGGCTTCGCCTTGAGCAATGGCTTAAGGCTTTGTAAGTTCTCATTTGAAGTTATTGGATAGGGGACTCTATTGTGTTGGTCACACCTAAAAAATGTTTGCCATTTGCAAAATTGAACCTTTGATAAGCTACGCCTGCCGGCCAGCAACTTGTATCATACAATTTGTTTTTCAAGGGAAAATCCACTCCTACCATGAAATGTTTTTTGTTGGTTTTTTGATCCTTTGGTACACACAACTTAACCACAACATTACTGCTGTTGCAGTTTGCCTTTGTCACGATGTATTTGCTGACTACGTCTTCAGTGATACTCTGTTCAATTTTCGATAGAAAAATCCAAGCTTTTTTGTCGCTATTTGACTTGACTTCTTCAGCGGTCTCCCCTGTCCCATAAAACATCTTTGTGTTTGATTTTCTTGCGTTTTTCCCTTACCTCTTTAATTTTGCAATTTCGTTCTTACAAAAAACACCTATGCGGAAAAAAAATCATATCTTTTGCTGCAAAATATTTGATATTTAGATTAATTTCAGTAAACTGAACATCGACAATGATGTTCTTCCGTCGAAAACTAGGCGTCTGTTTCTGCTTTTAAAATGACGACTAATATAGAAAAATCTTTGTTGTATGTGTATGTGTTTTGTCGTCCTTTTAAGGAATTATGTTTTGGGGTTAGTTCTATTTGGAGATATATCTTTGGATAGAAACTGTTATTCTGCTCTTGTTTGTAATTTTTTAGACTTTTGAAAAGGCACGAAACGTCAAGTTCAAATCACACAAAACAACAAAAAATTAATTTAAATATGACTGCGTAGAAACTTATTGTGTTTATTTTGTTGAGAACCTGTACCCAAGAAATAAAGTAACTATATAATAAATAAATAAA
>MU195956.1:0-12351 GCA_016904865.1 Pissodes strobi | reverse complement strand
ATATTACTAATTGGTTGCCATGGTAACCGACTTGTCAACGTCAATCGTTAATTTTTTTAAATCTTTACATAAATACCAAATATCAAATCTCTAAATCGTACGATTGACGAATTATGACGATTTTTTACTTTTTTTGGTTTCCATAGCAACCAATTTTTTAGTATCAAATTAGGCTTCATAAGCAATGCTAAGTACCATACTATATCTTTTATTTGTGATATACATATCATTAATTGGTTGCTATGGTAACCATGTTGTCAACAAAAAATGCTAACATACTTTCACCTCTACTTATAAATTGACATCGATAAAAGAAAAGTTGGTCCTTGTTTACACGTACAAAATGCCAAAAAACGTTAACTTTTCCTGTTTTCACACCCTGTATATTAACACATCGTAACCAAAATCAATAGACTTCGATGGTTCTTGGACCTCTATCTATATGCCAAATTTCAAGTAGCTATCTTCAAAATTGCGACCTGTAAATGCCTATAAGCCGTAACTTGTCCTGTTTTCACACCCTGTACATTAACCGATCGGAACCAATATTAATAGGCTTCGAGGGTTTGTGAACCTCTACCTCTATGCCAAATGTCAAGTCGCTATCTTCAAAACTGCGACCTGTAAATGCCAAAAAAACGGTAACTTTTCCTGTTTTCACACCCTGTATATTAACCGGTCGTAACCAAAATCAATAAGATTCGAGGGTTTGTGAACCTCTACCTTTATGCCAAATTTCAAGTCGCAATCTTTAAAATTGCGACCTGTAAATGCCAAAAAAACAGTAACTTTTCCTGTTTTCACACCCGGTATATTAACTGATCGTAACCAAACTCAATAGGCGTCGAGGGTTTGTGGACCTCTAACACTATGCCGAATTTCAAGTCGCTATCTTCAAAATTGCGACCTGTAAATGCCAAAAAACCGTATCTTGTCGTGTTTTCACACCCTGTATATTAAGCGATCGTAACCAAAATCATTAGGCTTCGAGGGTTTGTTGACCTCTACCTCTATGCCAAATTTCAGGTCGATATCTTCAAAATTGCGACCTGTAAATGCCAAAAAACGGTAACTTGTCCTGTTTTCACACCCTGTATAACAATTAGAGCAAAAGAGCAAAGGGACGAAAATACGTGTCTTACCGAATACTTTTATTTGACATAAAAAAAAGAATTTTATTCTTATTTACACGGACAAAAATGCCAAAAAACGGCAACTTGTCCTGTTTTCACACCCTGTATATCAACCGATCGTAACGAAAATCAATACGTTCCGAGGGTTTGTGGAGCTCTACCTCTGTGCCGAATTTCAAGTTGCTATCTTGAAAATTGCAACCTGTAAATGCCAAAAAACGGCAACTTGTCCTGTTTTCACACCCTGTATAACAATTCGAGCAAAGAGCAAATAGAGAAAATACGTGTCATACCGAATACTTTCATTTGACATAAAAAAAAAGAAAAGTTGGTCCTTGTTTGCACGGTCAAAAATGCCAAAAAACGGTAACTTGTCCTGTTTTCACACCCTGTATATTTACCGATCGTAACCAAAATCAATAGGTTCCGAGGGTTCGTGAACCTCTACCTCTATGCTAAATTTCAAGTCGCTATCTTCAAAATTGCGACCTGTAGTCGATCCCATCACATACACACACACACACAAGAAGTCCGTTATAAAGCCCTATAGAAAGCCCTATATTATAGATAAGGGCTTTCTAACAAGGGTAGTTTGCTCAGCGTTTTGGCAATTTCTTGAATAAAGGTGACTTCATGCCTTGAACCATCCCGAGATCCCTCTAATGTCCAAAAACTGGGCATTAAGTTGGGTCGATTCCTTGTGCAATAGCCATGATGTGAGTCATGGGTAATATATTCAACACCTAGGTTATTGCTAGGTTATTTTTAATTTTAATATTAAATTGAGCATTGCTTGATGATCTGTATGTAAATGTAATTTTTATTGGATAAATATGCAATGCAACAGAGGCAGATGAATGCTGCATCACCATCGAATATGCATCTGCTCTGGTCTTGTTGGCATATTGGCAACAATAATAATAATAACAAAAATACTGTCAGGAGGGTTCTCATTCTTGGAGACCAAACAATAAAAAATCTGGATAGACAAATGCGGCGAATATAGGGATATAAACACTTCGAAGTATTCTCATTTGTTAAGCCGAACGCTAGCCTTAGTCAAGTTATTGCAGATATGGAAATACTTTCTAAAGACTTTACGGATAAAGACTATGTAATAGTAGGTAGTGGTGCAAATGATTTGGCTACTGGTAAATACCCTAGTATGCGACAGTTATATTTGAAACTTAATGGGTGTAGAGGTACAAATTTAATATTTTTGTCTTGTCCTGTGTTTAATGTTAATTTCTTTGGAAGAGTGTAAATTTAATCGTAAATTAGAAAACTTCCTGAATCGTGCAAGTATGTTTACTAAAAATAGATTGGAGTTTATTAGCATTTGCAATGATGGCGCTAATAAGCTGAATAACTACAGAATCTCTCAATTTTTACATAAAAAGCTTAGCACAACGCTGGTCAAATTAAACAATTTAATGTATATAGAAACTACTAATTTAAACAATGCCATTAATATAACATGTACCCATTCCAAAAGAGAGATACTGGAGTTAAATTCTGAGCCGGAGATAATAATATTGGACGCTACAAATAAAAACAATGATAATTTTTCTGAAGGCCCATCAAATGTTGCTATTGTTGATACATCAAATTTTCTAGTGGACGAAAAACTACAAGAAAAAACATAAAGCAACTACATCTGTATTACCAAAATTGTAGAGGCATTAAAACGAAACTTGCAGAATTAAAATTTAATTTACTCAATAGTGACAAAGATGTTGTTGCATTTACTGAAACCTGGCTGAATAGTTCTGTTTGTAACTCTGACTTTTGCAGCAACATGACAATTTTTAGGAAAGATAGAAGTGTTGAACTAACAGGCAAAAAACAAGGCGGTGGAGTTCTATTGGCTGTAAAACGAAACATTGTAGTACAGGAATGTGACATTTTTGATGATGATCTCGAAGCTCTGTGTATAAAAGTTAAACTAGTCAAAAAAAAGCCAATTTATGTAATTGTGGTTTATTTCACACCTGGCAGTAATTCAGATTTGTATAGGAGATTTTATGACTGTATAGAAACAAAACTCTTGGATTTTGGCTGTGTAATATTAGGTGATTTTAATCTACGTGAATATGTGTTAGATGTTTACACTGAGTGTTTCCGAGTTTAAAAACTTCTTGAGTTTTACTAATCTTACCCAGATTAACAATCTAAGGAATGTACATAATGTTTTATTAGATTTAGTTGTCGTTAGTCCCTGTTGTTAGGTGGATATTCGTGATGCCCTATATTACCTATTGATCAGTACCATTCTCCCCTAGAAATAAGTTGTAATTGTCAGTATGAGTGTGAACAAATAGAAAATACTAAATTTAATTTTAAAAAAGCGAATATGAATTTTATGTTCAAGAGTGGCAAACAGTGTGTGAGTGTATGGATGTTGACGGAGCTGTGGCTGAATTTTATGACATTTTAAATAAAATATTTGTACAATGTGTTCCCCCTATCAACACAGGTTGGACGATTTTTTCCTGTTTGGTTTAATGGATGTACCATTAAATCATTAAAAACAAAGGAAATCTATAGAAAACATAAAAGGTATAAAACCGTATATTGGCTAAACAAATATCATAATAGTCGAAGACTAATAAAGACTAGAATAAAGCAAGCACATAATGATTATATGGTTTAGAGTAGCGGGTAGTTTGTATGAAGATCCCAAATATTTTTGGTCTTATGTAAAAACCAAAAAAGTAATCAAGATATGCCAATGGAGGTTACTTATGAAAATATATCGTTAAAGGGAGCCAATAATATCGCTGATGGGTTTGCTAGTTACTTCAGCTCAGTTTTTACTCCAAGGGAGAGCTTAAACTTAAATGCATATTCTCTAAAACAACACTTTTGCAAGATGCCAATCACTGAGCAGGAAATTCAAATGGGTATTAGAAAGTTAAAAGGGAATAGAGCAATAGGACCTGATGGACTTCCGGGTTACATAATAAAGGGATGTGGTGAATTTTTACTAAAACTGCTGACACATGTATTCAAATCAGTTTGAATATGTCAGTTTTCCCTTCATCTTGGAAAAGAAGTAAAGTAATTCCTGTGTTTAAGGGTGGGATTAGGCAAAATATTGAAAATTATAGGCCAATCTCCATAATCAGTGTCATATCAAAAGTTTTTGAAATTGTATTATTCAATAGGATCTTGAATAGAATATATACAGGGTGAAACAAATTCGCTTCTCACTATTGGGATCTCGTAAACGGTAAGAGATAGAGCAAAGTTTAACTTGGGGCAAAGTTGCGCAATTTAAGGGTGATTGATATGCCGTTGAGAAATTTAGAAAATTCCGACTACTTCCGGAGATATCCGTAATAAACCGAAAATCAGCTATTTCATTTTTATTTTTTCCTGACTTTATTTCAAGAGATAATATAAAATAAATTTAACATTATTATTGCCACTTTTTTTTAGAAGCCTTTGGTCCCCCAAAACCAACGATGTATCACACTTGTCTAATAGCGGTAACAAATATTCTCATAAGTGAAATCATGTAAAAAAAGATCGCCCCATCTCTGTCTAACACATTATCTCTTACGAAAAAAATCTAGATTTGTTGATTTATTGATAGGTGTAATACATCGTTGGTTTAGGGAGGCCAAAGGATTCTAAAAAGTTAAATAAAAAATCCAGGTCCGTATTTAAAAAAATGAAGTTGATGATGGGGGCCCGGACACGAAACGTCATATTTAAAATTTGATACTGCCATCTTATAAAGGAGAAAAAGTAGCAATAATAATGTTAAATTCATTTTATATTACATCTTGAAATAAAGTCAGGAAAAAATAAAAATGAAAAAGCTGATTTTCGGTTTATTACGGATATCTCCGGAAGTAGTTGGAATTTTCTCAATTTCTCAACGGCATATCAATGACCTTTAAATTGTGCAACTTTGCCCCAATTTAAACTTTGCTGTATCTTTTACCGTTTACAAGATCCCAATAGTGAGAAGCGAATTTGTTTCACCCTGTATATAATAAGGTAAAGCATCATATTTCCATTCAACAACATGGCTTTCTTCCAATGAAATCAACTTTAACAAATCTCATAACATTTGTACAGTACATACATGAAGCTTTGAACAGGAAGTCTCAAGTTGATGTTATCTATACAGATATGGAGAAGGCTTTTGATAAAGTAAAGCATAGTATAATTATTGTTCAGTCACTTAAACATATGAGCTTAACAGATAACCTTGTAAACTTGATATTGTCATACTTGTGTGATAGAGAACAGTATGTTGAGGTAAGGGGTGCAAAATCTAAGATTTATAGTAGTACATCAGGAGTTCCCCAAGGTTCAAACTTAGGCCCTTTGCTATTCATAATCTCTATAAATGGTATATGTGATGTAGTTAGGCATTCAGGAACACTGCTCTTTGCTGACTTGAAACTGTTCTTGGAGGTTTCAACTAGTCATAACTGTGAGTGTCTGCAGGAAGACCTTAATTGTGAGTGTTGTAAAACTAATGGATTCAGTCTGAATGCTCTATCTATCTATGACTTTTTCACTAAAGAATTATGCAGTAGTTCATGACTATAGAATTAATGACAATGTTCTGCAAATAGCTTATGTGCATAAAGATCTGGGAATTTTATTAGATAGTTCCTTAAATTTTAATGAACATATATCACACATGATCAATAATGCACACAAAACAATCGGGTTTATCATCAGATTCACCAAGCAGTTTAATGTTGAATTGTGTCTTAAGCTCTTTAAGAGTCTGGTTTTGCCTAGATTGGAGTATGGTGGAGTCATCTGGTCGCCACAATATGTAGTATGGATAAAGTCTATTGAAAGGGTGCAACGTGCAACGTAAGTTTTTGAAGTATATGTTTTACAAGAAATTTGGCTTTTATCCACCCCAAGGATAGAACCATTTACAGTTATGGGGAATATTTAATAGATTGACCCTCGAGAATCGCAGAATTAAGGCATGTCTTGTATATTTGTTTAGACTTCTGAAGGATAATGTCAACAGTACTGAGATTTTAGCTCAACTTCCATTTTCAATCAATAAAATTAATACAAGAAATAAAAACACATTCTATCTCAAAGTTCCAAGAACCAACTTATACAAAAACTAGTTATTTTAATAAGTATGCAGGTGACTTAGATCTGGATACCACCAGCTTGAAAGGTTTTGGGATGAATGTTGAACAGAAACTGTTTCTGGCTCAGTCTCAGGATTAGAAACATGTATAGGATTTAGTCACAGCATATGCTGCAATGTAGATAAATAATATTTAATTTTAATTTATTATGTTATTAGATATTAGGTCATACGAAATGTATCTGTAAATGGCTTAGGCTGTTGATACTGTGATTAATAAATAAATACATAAATAAATAAATCACATTAGCATTCAAGTCTGGGCATGGCTTTAGTTGATCTGCTTTTACTCAAGTGTTCAGCAAATAATCAAACTTCCATGTTCAATCTGAGTACTCGTTCAATACCACGTGGTCACCAAATAATATATATAACAAGAACTAAAGTAACACTTAACATGCATCTAAAATCTCAATGATTAGTCTTATAAATAACCCTATTTAGAAAATCTTGATGTACAAGAATGTTAAAATAACAATGTTTTCAAAAACCTACAAACATGATATATGATAATGTGCCATACTTTTAAGAAAAACACACCAACCTGTAAAGCACTAGTTTTCTGCAACAATTTCTTGGTTTGTGACTTAGCATTTTGCAACTGATGAGTCATTTCTTGTATACTTTTATTCATTTCTGCAATATCTTTATAAACATTATCAAAACTATCTTTAACTTCTTTAAATGAAATTAAAAAGTTTTGGTTGATATCCAAACTTCTCTTTTCTATTTGACTACGAAGGTTTCTCCGTGCTTGTAAAGTGTTTTCAGTGTAAAACGTAGAGAGTTCACGTAGCGCCTCAATGGTGTCCTGGTCATTTTCAATGCATGATTCTAATATTTTGTTCATTCTCTTCGATAAAATACTATGTTCTTTATCTGGTTCTGTTAACATCTTTCTTTGGTATTTGTTAATCTACTTACTATTATACCTCCCTAGACCATCTAAGCTTGTATTTTCTGTTGATAGTTCTGATTACAATTCACAAATTTCGCCTCACCTCACCTCTAACAACTGTAGAGTATATTTTAATCCAGAACGCTACGACTAAATTAGTATCACATAACAGGTGGTCTGTGATTATAATAGCACAGCTTATAAAGCTGTGATAATAGTTTAGAATTTTAAAATTTATTGTAATTGTAATTTACTAGAAAAAAAATAAAAATATAAGAAATAAGTAAATATTTTAATAATAACAGATTAACAGAACAGGTAGGAGGTACTGGTTACACCAGAGTATAACACTCTGGTTACACCACGTTTCACGTGGGATGTTGTGTTTTGGAAAATGTGAGTATGGGAATAACTATTGTACCAGACGAGGGCATAAAACTAGCGTCTTCAAACAGCGGTCTGGCTTAAACTTCTCTGGTGGCCCGCGCATCACAATGTTTACGTTTATATATTTTTTCACTTCATGCAGTGCCCTCTGTTAATTTCGCTGGCTCAGGAACGCAACCAAAAAAAACTAACCCAAATTTAAAAAAGAAACAAACAAAACCTTAAAAAAACATAAAACATGGCTTGGCACCATATACGTAAAATGCTTGGCACTAACGGGAATCGAACTCGAACCGTCGTATCACACACTTACCGTTGCTCGTACCACATCAGAGGGCTTCAGAGTTGCGCGCGCATCACATTGTTGACTCCCTCTTCTTAACCCAATTTTTTTTTATCATTAACTAATATTTCACTTCATGCATGGCCCTCAACTCGCTACGGGGGCGCAACCAAAACTAACTCAAGGCATGCCCAAAATAAGGAAAAAAAAACTTTTTACACAATATTAAATTTAAAAAAACATGTCTCGCCACTGGAATCGAACCCAGGCCGCCCTATCGCAGACACTGCTCACGGTCTCTTAAAAGTGACCGTGGACACAGCAGAGCAGATGCTGTGTCACACAGCATCTATTTGAATTTATGGAGCATTGGGTTAATAAGGGCGAGTGGTATAAAAGCATTCAAGGGTAGTTCCCTGGGTAAGCTATTTATAATAGAGTAAATTTTATAGATATGAGACACATTACAGTAAAAATTAAAATTAAAACCCGACATTGTTTGACTAAAGGAACATTTATTTATTAATTAAATAGGATCCACTATGTGAGTGTGGCCAAGTCGAATGTCTCAATCATATATTTTTTGAATGTCCCGTTAATGTAAACTCAGGTGTAAATACTAAATTTATATGAAGATATAAGGAAAAGCGGTCTGTCTATGCCATTTAACATTCAAATGTTGCTATATCCAGTCTCAATTTAAACATTTTTAAGAAAATAATCAGATATATCGGCCATAATAAATTAAAGATCTAAATGGAAAATTATAACAATAATAATAATAATAAGAATAATAACAATTCCGACACTACTTCCCAAGAGGTATAACTTTCCTATCTAACCTGATTTGTGTACAATGCTCCAAGGAGCGAGAAGAATTAAATTTCCTTTGTTGTAATGTTTGTTCACTAACTAACCAAACAGCATTTCTTAAAAAAAAAATTGAGCGAATCTGCTAGTACTCGGGACACTGATGTGTAAACATATCCTATATCGACATCATCGACATGAAAATCTAATGCCAACTTAGGCCTCGTGACGCCTGAATATAGGCAAGCACTTATTTGGAATTGGTTGCCTATATTCTGAGTTTTAATCATCTCCTGATGATGCTAACATGGTTAGCGAAACGCGCGTCGAGTGCAAAAATTCTGTTTCGGTATTGTGGATATAGCTCAGTTTTAGTATATTCTGGCGTTAGAAAGAACACGCTTTACACTAACGGTTACAGACAGCCTGCAAAACACATTCCCGTCACAGATACCGCCTGACGTGTGTTGTTTAATGTTTACATTTGTAACGTTTGCAATAAAATATCCAATATTACACTTCACGCATAATCCTCCGCTCGCTTCGCTGGCTACAGGTTGAAAACCTACAGGAACAAAAACTAACCAAAACTAATCCAAGGCATGCCCAAAATCAAGATTTTTTTTTTACAAATATAACCTCAAAAAATTATTATGGAATTAAAACTAACCGTAAAAATCAAAGCGAGCGAAGCCGCGGGTAAAAGCTAAAAGTGTCCTATATCCTTTAATATACTTTTGAAAATATCTGTACACAATTTCATGATGATCGGTTGAATAGTTTATGCGTGAAAGCGTAAGAAACAAACACATTCGCATTTATAATATTAGTTATTCGCATTTATAATACTAGTTAGAATTCTTTAATAGTACTTACTGTCAGCCTCAATCGGAGTGAATTAATTCACTGCACAAATTCGACACGAAAATCTAATGCCACCCGGAATAACATCAACCTATGGACACAGCTTATTTATTACCAGCTGGTCAGCTTGGGGCGGCATCCTTTGATTTGAAAAAGTTCATAACCAAATTTTGCTAATTTTAGAAGGGGGCCATGACTCAATATTGTTTTAAACCATATACGTATTATTCCTATAATACGTATATGTTTTAAACGTCTGGGCATCTGAATAATACTTTTGACAGTTCGTTTAATTTAAAATATGCTTTTTTATCGTCTAAATTCCGTTTAAAAACGTTTTTAAATGCCAAACTGTATAAAAAGCTGAGATTTCCAGACTTTTTTAGGACGATAGCCGTGGCTTCGAACAGGCCCGCCGCTAGCTGTTTCGTCGCCCGCGTGCAATACCGATTATGCCGCCCTACCCCACGACTACTTACTCTGAGTTTTGTCAAAAAAAGGATAATTAATGTTTCTCATTATGGTGGGGAAAAAACAACTTAACGAAGATAAAACATTTATTTTAAATAATTAAGTTCTTATTATTTTTTTTTACAAAAATTTAACTCTTCTTGCCTTTACATTTGCGAAATCTTCTATCAATCAACTTTATTGTATCCAAACTGTCTAAAATGTCATGTTGAATTGAAACTATAGCTAAATAACTTAGTCTTTGCTGAAGCATTGTTGATCTTAAATAGTTTTTGATAATTTTTAATTTTGAAAAGGATCTTTCACCAGATGCAACTGAAACCGGCAGTGTAAGTAATATTCTTAGCGCTATTGCTGTGTTCGGAAAAGTTGAAATTAAGTCATTGGTAAAAAGATATTGTAATAAGGTTGGTGGATCATTAGACTGGTTTTCAGCAAAATGCAATTTTAATGCAATGATTTCATTAAATAAATCAATACCGTCAATGTCTGATTCACTATTTGAATCATGTTTAAGTTTCAGATTTAAATCTTTACAATGTTTCATTAACTCATCATTGGAATAATTAAATAAGTTGAACAGTAATTATTGTGATAAGTCTATAAATAAACGTAGGTTAGTACTTACCAATCTTACCATAATTATGATTTCTTTGCACTTCTGTTTTATACTGACGGATTATTGAATTATAATTACACTAGACAAGTTTAAATATCAATAATTAAGCTGAAACGCACCTCAAAAGAACTATTAACAAAATAATTGCAATTTAATGTGCCATCCTTACTATTTATCTACCAAAGAACTGTTCTAATGCGTACAGGTATCTAGGTACCTAACCTACCAATTGAGAAAGAAGCGCAAAGGGGATTCCCCTAACTTCACCAGTCCTGTTTTTCATAGAATGACAGACGACGTTTGGTAATGCATCTTAGTTTTAACGGATGCCAATAGATGGCGGGTTTAACGTCATTCGGTCGAATTCTTTTCTATACTATGACATATTTTCTTATACCCTCAACGGGCACGCCTCGCGCGCTTAAAGGACAGGACGGGCTAAAGGACATTAATTGCTTTATTATCCTTTTTGGGGGTTTTGTCAAAAAACAAATCAATATTTTAATATGAGCTACTTTGGGGTTACGGAAACTATATATTTTTAGAATCTGCATTAAATTTCCTTCATTTTGATGTATAATTAACAAGGTTTCATTAAAAACAGCCCCCCCTAGAGGATTTACGAACAAAAACAGTTTTTTTTTACCTCATAAAAAAAAATTGTTGTGGTTCCTCCGTGATTGCTCCGCCACCTTGTAATTTTTGCACTCAATTATGATTATGAAAAATTCCAAAAAATATAAAATGCCTATTGGTCGCGCGACTCGCACGCCGGCTACCCGGTGACCGGCTAGCCGGCGCTCGATTTGCCGCCCCCTGGCCCTGCCGCCCGTGTGCGGTGCACGCTTTGCACGCCCGCTTACGGCGGGCCTGGCTTCGAAGGAATTTGTCGTGGATTTTGAAGCGATAATTCATTTTAAATTCAACCGTCTATTAAAAATGAGCTGTGCTATGGATCCAAATACACTGCGAATACTGCCCTAGTGGCTAGCTTTAAAGCGCCATTTGAGTCGTTGCAATCAACGTTTCAGAAATGGCGAGGCCTGAGAAGTTAGAAAGCTGCATGACTGAAGGAGAGCTTCGAACTCGTCTATCGGAGGTCATACCGTTTGAGCTGGAGAATGGCGCTGGGAGTAAAAAAGTGGCAGCCCACCCCATAATAGAAAGAAAGAAAGATCTAACCAACCACTGAGCTACGAGACCGGTGAACAGCAATTCGGTAGACCCTAAAGATATAGTGTTTATCAACATTGTAATGCGCGCGCCTCTGATATGGTACGGGAACGTCTACTTTCATTGTACCATAAAGACATGGGTAATTCTGCCGCAACGTCGCAACCCCGAGCATAAACTCTCAACACAATACAAAACAAATAACAAAAGGCGTTTATGTTACGTGCTCGCGAAATAATGAACCACATGCACTTCCGATTCGACTTCGGTCGAGTGTAGACGCGTTCGGTGACGGCTCTTTGAGCGCCATTGGCACAGGCCATTGAGCGACACGTGGCAAACGTTTAGTGACCGTTTTTCTCCCCGAGGTAGAATCGGACGTCATAGCCAGCGTAGGCTTTCACAGAAGAAATTCTGTGCCTTTCATAGTTTTATAGCCAGAAGAAATACCCATTCACGCCGGTACTCAGGCCGGGAGGGACCGGATGTCCCTGTGGGACCATTTCTGTCTGTGCAATTCAGTAGCTTTATATTTACAAAGCTCGGGAATCACCGCCGGACGAAGGGTGT
>MU195955.1:972-14140 GCA_016904865.1 Pissodes strobi | reverse complement strand
CAGGTAATTTCCTATATAATTTGTGGTTTTTAATTACATAGTCTTTATGGATTTGTTTTTCTTCAGTATCGGCTGGTTTTCTCGCTAGCACTTCGAGAAGGTACTTGCAGCGTTGATCCACTATCTGAACAGCTAAAATCCAATCATCTTTTGTAATATCCACTAAAGTGTCGGACTGGGTAGGGCCTTCAACAGGATTGCGACTTAAAGCATCAACATGTGCCATTTTAGTTCCTGGTCGATATTCTGCTACAAACTTGAATCCCTGGGTAACCAACCACCATCGTGCAATTCTTGGTATTAGGTTTCGTTTTGACATTGCGGTTCTCAAGGCGTTGCAATCTGTGATGACTTTAAACTCGATCCCAAGTAAATAAGCTCGAAACCTTTGAAGTGTATTGACAACTGCCAATGCCTCCAGCTTGTAGGAATGATAACGTTCTTCTTCCTTAGTAGTTTGGCGACTGAAATATTTCACTGGTCTCACTCTACCATCTTCTTGTTTCTGCCGTATAATTCCACCAAGGCCAAACTTGGAAGCATCCGTATGAGCTTCGGTTTCAGCTTTTGGGTCATAGATGGCAAGTACGGGTTTAACTGTTAGAATGTTCTTCAATGTTTCAAATGCATCCACTTGATCCTTTTCCCAGTTAAATAATACATCTTTTTTTGTTAAAGAAGTTAACGGTCGTGCGATTTGGGCAAACGATTTCACGTATTTTCTAAAATAACTGCAAAGGCCAACAAACTGTCGAACATTGTGTACATTTCTGGGCGTTGGAAAATCTTTCACTGCCTTGATTTTTATAGTACCGGGCCGTGTATCACAAGCACTAATTTATATTTATTTAATAATAACAAAAGTTTTTGAACATCACTTGTTGATAAATCACTAGAAATCTGCTTTCTTAGGTCATCTAACTCAAATCTTCCGGATATCCCAATATTGGACTAGAACAGAGAGCCGCTATAAATTTCCTGAACGCAAAATCACAGTTATCACTTGCTCGTTCTGCAGTGTGCTTATGTAGAGATGCAGCTATGTTTGTAAATCCTTCGACAAATCTTCTATAATAAGTACATAATCCAAGGAATCTCAGCAGTTTGTGTCGCGAGGACGAGGCCAGTCTGATTGTAATCATTCGTTAGTCGGTTTGGCTTCCCTCTGATGGCCGACGGGAATGGTCTGTAGTAGTTCCAGGGCAAATCCACGAAGTGCTACCACTAGTGATGTAGCAATTTCTTCGTTTTTACCTCGGAATTGATTGCCTTTGGCTCCACAAATGATTAAACTTGGCTTGAATTGTTATAGAGCCTCTTCGGCCCAGGCTCCAGGATGTAAACTGCACAAGTGCAAGTTTAGTGACCGTAATGAAATGTGTACCTATATATCGTCGATTCGATAGCAAGTCGGCTATCGTTTTCAAGAAAGGCAAAAAACTAAAAATGAAAATGGTTAGCAAATACAATAAAACAATAAAAGCTCTTGCAGATTGTCAGGCTTTGAACTGACTTTGACAATATGACAATTATAATGCCATATTTAATTACTGATTAACTGGTATTTAGTGTGATAATGAGGTGTTATTTTGTAAATTAATTTGTTTTTGAAGTTTTATATATCTATAATTTGGTGTTATTCGCTTCGGAAGAATTTAATGATTTTTGTTAAAAGGATTAGTTAATTTTTAAGTGTTCCTTATCAACTTCAGTTTTTAGCAAAGGTAACCATGTGCTATTAAAACTAACAGAAGTTGAAGCAACACATTCATCTTTATTTAATAAAATTAAAGCACTTTCTTTAATTTTACGTTTTTTTAGATGAAGGCTCCTTTGCCAAAATACTAGAAGCGTTCCATTGTATTCTGTGATTGTTATCAAATGCATGTTGACAAATGTGTGATTTGTGGAATTGTGCATTTCTGATATAATTTTTGTGTTCTTTTATACGTTTTGATAATGGTCTACAGGTCTCACCTATATAAAATTTATTACATTCACATGGTATTTTATAGATAACATTTTTAGTAGTTTCATTTTCATTAAGTGGTTTTGTTTTTGTTAGTTTAGATCTAAGGGTGTTTTCTGTTTTGAAAATTGTACGAATGTTAAATTTATTACCTATTCGTTTTATTTTGTCTGATAAACCAGGAATATAAGGAATAAAGAGGTTCGTAATAGGTCTATTTTGATTTTGTCTGATATTTGGTTGTTCAAATTCTATAAAGCATTTTTGAATGAAATCAATAGGATAGTTATTATTAATCAAAACATTGCTCAAAAATTCTTTTTCTATGTTGAAATTTTCATTATTACAAATTATTTTCATTCTAACATATAGACTTTTTACGACCCCCTTTTTTACCAATATTGGGTGATTTGAATTAAAATTTAAATATCTGTTTGTATGTGTTGGTTTTCTGTATATTTTGGTTTCGAAACTATTCAAGTCTTTTTTATAAGAATGTCAAGAAATGAAAGTTGTCCATTAATTTCTTTTTCTATAGTGAATATGATTGTGAGTTCTTTGGTGTTAATATGATTTAGAAAATCGTTAAGAAAATGTTCGTTATATAGATAAATTGAAAAAATGTCATCTATATAACGCCACCAAATTAAAGGTTTATATTGATAATTTTCAACAAAATTTAATTCAAAATTTTCCATAAAAATATTACTTAATAAAGGTGATAAAGGCGAACCCAAAGCCATACCATTGTTTTGTTGATAGTAATGGGTATTGTATTGAAAATAAGTAGTTTTTACGGAAAAAGTAAGTAATTCGAGTATTGTGTCAATAATAAGTTTTGTACGTTCACCAAGGTTAGTATCATTAGTTAATTTATTTCTTACAATATTTAAAGATTTATCAACAGGTACGTTGGTAAATAGACTAACAACATCAAAACTTACCTGCGTATCGTTAGGATTTAAATTAATTTGTGAAAGTTTCTCTAAAAAATGTTGTGAATTTCTTATATATGAGTTAGTATTGTTAGCAAGTGGATTAAGAATGTTGAGTAGATACTTAGCAATGGGGTGTGTGGGCAAATTTATACAGCTGACTATTGGACGTAGAGGAATATTTAGTTTATGTATTTTTGGTACTCCATAAAAATGAGGTGTTTTACTGTTGTGTGGGGTCAGTTTGAATCTTTCTATGTCATTGAATTGATTTTGTGTTTTTTTAATATATTGTATAACTGTCTCTCAATACGTTCTGTTGGACCATTATTTAGTATTGAGCAATTACCGTCATTTAAAAGAGACATTATCTTTTCATCGTAAGTAATGCAATTCATTATCACGGTTGAATTACCTTTACCTGCTGGTAGAATTTTAATAGTGTTATCTCTTTTTAATGATTGTAATGCTCTTTGTTCTGTGTATGTTATGTTTTGTTTAATTTTAAATTGTTTTTCTAGTGTTATTTTAGTTCAAATTCTAAATTCGTCTTTATGTTCTTCTGGCAAGTTTTGTGTTGTTTCTTCAATTGCTGAAATGATATCAAACTTAGGAACGATTTTAGGTGTAACTGAGTAATTTAAACCTTTAGAAAGAACAAGTTTATCAACATAGGATAATATTCTATCAGACAAATTGATTACAGTTTTTTCAATAAAGTAGTTATTTTTGACAATAAAAATTTCTTTGTTTAATTTTTCTTGAATGAGATTATTAAATATATTTATATGAATACGTTTTTGTTTATCAAAATTTATTAAATAACTATTATGAACACAGTGTGCAAGTTTAGTTTTAAATTATTAATTTCTATTTGAATTTTATATTTATTAAATCTATGAAACTGTAATCTTTCTCGTAACAGAGCATTACTTGCTCCTTCTAAGATTTTTATGGTTTTTTGGTTGTTGTATGGTGCTTTAAGTCTTAAACCTTTAGGAATCAAGTTATTGTTTTTGCATTTGTGTAAAAAAGTTAAACCGTTTTCAAAATGCAATAGCTTTTTATGTTTATTTTCTAAATCTCTAAAAATACAACAAATATTAGGCCCATACGTTTGATGTAAATATGTTCTATATTGTTGTGGAGGATACATTTTTACCTTGGAATTGATTGCCTTTGGCTCCACAAATGATTAAACTTGGCTTGAATTGTTATAGAGCCTCTTCGGCCCAGGCTCCAGGATGTAAACTGCACAAGTGCAAGTTTAGTGACCCTTATGGAGTACCAAAAATACATAAACTAAATATTCCTCTACGTCCAATAGTCAGCTGTATAAATTCGCCAACACACCCCATTGCTAAATATCTACTCAACATTCTTAATCCACTTGCTAACAACACTAACTCATATATAAGAAATTCACAACATTTTTTAGAGAAACTTTCACAAATTAATTTAAATCCTAACGATACTCTGGTAAGTTTTGATGTTATTAGTCTATTTACCAACGTACCTGTTGATAAATCTTTAAATATTGTAAGAAATAAATTAACAAATGTTCATTACTCGAATTACTTACTTTTTGCGTAAAAACTACTTTTTTTCAATACAATACCTATTACTATCAACACAACATTGTTATGGCTATGGGTTCGCCTTTATCACCTTTATTAAGTAATATTTTTATGGAAAGTTTTGAATCAAATTTAGTTGAAAATTATCAATATAAACCTTTAATTTGGTGGCGTTATATAGTTGACATTTTTTCTATTTATCCATATAACGAACACTTTCTTAACGATTTTCTAAATCATATTAACACCAAAGAACCCACAATCAAATTCACTATAGAAAAAGAAATTAATGAACAACTTTCATTTCTTGACATTCTTATAAAAAAAGACTTGAAACAAAAATATACAGAAAACCTGCACATACAAACAGATATTTAAATTTTAATTCAAATCACCCAATATTGGTAAAAAAGGGGGTCGTAAAAAGTCTATATGATCGAATGAAAATTATTTGTAATAATGAAAATTTCAACACAGAAAAAGACTTTTTGAGTAATGTTTTGATTAATAATAACTATCCTATTGATTTCATTCAAAAATGCTTTATAGACTTTGAACAACCAAATATCAGACAAAATCAAAATAGACCTATTACGAACCTCTTTATTCCTTATATTCCTGGTTTATCAGACAAAATAAAACGAATAGGTAATAAATTTAACATTCGTACAATTTTCAAAACAGAAACACCCTTAGATCTAAACTAACAAAAACAAAACCACTTAATGAAAATGAAACTACTAAAAATGTTATCTATAAAATACCATGTGAATGTAATAAATTTTTTATAGGTGAGACCTGTAGACCATTATCAAAACGTATAAAAGAACACAAAAATTATATAAGAAATGCACAATTCCACAAATCACACATTTGTCAACATGCATTTGATAACAATCACAGAATACAATGGAACGCTTCTAGTATTTTGGCAAAGGAGCCTTCATCTAAAAAACGTAAAATTAAAGAAAGTGCTTTAATTTTATTAAATAAAGATGAATGTGTTGCTTCAACTTTTGTTAGTTTTAATAGCACATGGTTACCTTTGCTAAAAACTGAGGTTGATAAGGGACACTTAAAAATTAACTAATCCTTTCAACAAAAATCATTAAATTCTTCCTAAGCGAATAACACCAAATTATAGATATATAAAACTTCAAGAACAAATTAATTTACAAAATAACACCTCATTATCATACTAAATACCAGTTAACCAGTAATTAAATATGACATTATAATTGTCATCTTGTCAAAGCCTGACAATCTGCAAGAGCTTTTTACTGCTTTATTGTATTTGCTAACCATTTTCATTTTTAGTTTTTTGCCTTTCTTGAAAACGATAGCCGACTTGCTATCGAATCTACGATATATAGGTACACATTTCATTAGGGTCACTAAACTTGCACTTGTGCAGTTTAGGGCTCGGAATTTCTGAATTTTTTGTATTCGATTAGTCGTTTTTCGAATTATTCGAATAGTCAAATAATTCGAATATTCGAATTAATTTTTGGAATAATTCGATTATTCGAATAATTCGAATTAAATGTTTGAATAATTCGAATTATTCGAATAATTCGATTATTCGAATAATTCGATTATTCGAATAATTCGATTATTCGAATAATTCGAATAATTCAAATTAGGTGTTTGAATAATGCGATTCTTCCAATATTCCAATAATCAATTAGGTTGGTAGTCAAATATTTGAACAGCCGTTTATTTAAATACCGAAAAAGTCGTTTGAAATATTATATTATCGACAAATAATGGGTACATTAAAAACATACCAATAAATCTATTAAATTAACATTTAAAAATAAAACCTCACAAATAAAAACTCTCGAACAAAAGAACTCAAACAAATAAACTCAAAAAAATAAACTAAAAAAATAAAAACTGTTAAATAAACTCAAAAAAAAACATTTCGTACAAACGTACAATAAGATTTAAAAATAACAAACAAATAGTTCAAAATGGCTAAAGTAGAAAATAATGAGGAACAATGTAAACTTAAATATTACAAATTTACATCAAGAAAACAAAGGTTTTTTAACATTGTCAGATTTTAGGCAGCTTCGTTTTGCATTAACAATATTACCAGCATTAGAAAAAGCTCTCTCTGATGGAACAGATGTTTCAGGCACGCAAAGATAACGTTTTACCTATTTTATAAGATTTGGATATTTGGTTTCATTATTTTTCCACCACTGCAAGGACACATATTTTTGGAAATAATGCATTCGAAAACATACATATCAAGTTCATTAGATGTTGTAGGCTGTTCATTTGGAAATAATAGGTCCAATGCGTTTTTTTTCGCACAATTTTGATCATGTTCTACTTCTGAAAAATCGTTATCGGTTTCTATTAGATTTTGAAAATATCTTTATACCTTAATCAAAAAACCCAATAAATCGTTCTGAATTTTTGAAATTTAAATGAGCAACTTCAAAAATAAGCCAGAGTTAAAAATTTAATTTATGAGCACGAAAAACACGAATATTAAATAGTCAATTAGTTGAATTATTCGAATAGTCGAATAATTCAAATAGTCGAATTATTCGAATAGTCGAATAATTCAAATAGTCGAATTCTTTGAATAGTTGAATATTCGAATAGTCGAATTTTTTGACTAACGAAAAATTCGAATTTAGAATAGTCGAATATTCGAATATTCGAATTATTCGAATAAAAGTCCGAGCCCTAGTGCAGTTTACATCCTGGAGCCTGGGCCGAAGAGGCTCTATAGCAATTAGAGCCAAGTTTAATCATTTGTGGAGCTAAAGGCAATCAATTCCAAGGTAAAAATGAATCCTCCACAACAATATAGAACATATTTACATTTCTTCGTTATTCCAGCCGTTGAGTTGGCAACATCGCGGTTTCAAATTGTCTTCTGTACGTTATCCAAGATGTTTATAAAATATAAACTGATCGGAAAACTAAGCGAGCATAGGGTTTAGACAGTGTATTCGGCAAATTGACATGTTCCCTGAGAATACTACCATTTCAATAATATACACGTTTTACCAAAAAATGCTAAAGTCTTGGCGCATCCTATAGTATTCTTTGGCCGTACTTAGATTTGGAAGCATTAAACATTTAGTCTCTTGCAAAGCACAACATACTTATACTGTATCCAGATTTTTTTTGTATTGATCCAAATTCACATTGATAATAAGATTATAACTCTGTTCATTGATATGATTTTGACAATATTTCGTTTGTATTGCAAAAAATATTTGTTTGCACAGTTCTAACAATTTTTATAGGTACCATCAAGCTCTTACACTGTCGACAAATAGTTTTGCAACTAATATTTTTAATTACCTATACATGTTTGGATTACCTATATAGAAACAGAAACATTCAGGCACTAACAACTAGCCTGCTCAATATTATACAGAAACACGATAAAGGGAAATTTAAAAACTATGAAGTTTTATATCTTTGCTAGAACAGCAGATGAAGATGCGGAATACAGGGAAAACAAAGTTATTTACAGTAGTGAAACAATTTTTGTATTCCATGCAAAAATTTAATCCAAAAGGACTATAAATGGCATAACAGAGCGCTTTCCGCCTAATCCATTACGAACCAATTATTCGTTCCAGTTGAGTTAGCCCAGGCTAATGTCATCTCTCTTCCTTTTCTTTTCCTATCCTATAGAGTTAGTTAGCTCAGGCTAATGTCATCTCTTAAGTTAGTCCTCTATTTTCACTTGATTAAGTACTTTCTTTCTTTCCAAAAACAACTTTCAGGCCATCATTGATGTAGTCAACAAGATTTTCAAATATTATTTTTCTGATTTGGGCTACTTAATACTGATCCTACAATTTTGATAATCTCATCTAGCCTAGTGTCAGCCTTATTGTACTTTAGGATTACTATAGAAAATTACGGCACTTTTATTTATTTTTATCTTCTAAACTTAACACATTTTTTAATTTTTAAAATTTAAAATTACCACCGATTCTTGGCGTATATCTTCCTGCGTCATTGGTCTGCTTGTCAAGACTATCATTTATCGTGTCACCTAAAGGCGTAGTAGTACCTCGATTTTGTCTTTTATTAAAGATTTTAAATTAAATTATGTGTACCATTCTCTTAAAAATGCGACGTACATTTTGTGAAATTTAAATGTGACCGTTGTCGATTTGTGTTGTTCGTTTGTCTTCATGGATATATCTTTTCCATTGACAAGTAAGTGATAGAAGTCATTTCATCATTTTCCTTGCTTTCTACTCATAAAAAAATCACAAAAAAACTACAAATAATCATCATTCGTACGTAATTTAGACCTTTAATTAACTCCTTTAAATTTTGTAACCGAACATAACAATTTCATTGTTCATTTCATCATTTTCTTTTATCATTTTATCATTTTCTTTACCAAAAAAATTCACTAATGGGGATTTTACTTACTTTTCAGGTAACACTGATGATGGCTTAGGCCGAAAGCGCTCTGTTACGCCATTTATAGAAGTTCTTTTGGATTAATTTATTGCATGGAATACAAATATTGTTTCATTACTATGTTTCGTACATGCACACAGCCTTTACTCTTCATTTAATAAAGTTATTTATTCAGTTTCCGCTATGAACAGTAAGTTGTTACTAAATTGCAAGTGATATAGTGTCATTTATTATAGAACGTATAAAGTCGCATTTTTGGGTAAGCGTATTAACCATTCGCAATATACTTCAGGAGAATTGGGCATCGGGTCAGCAAAAATGTTCTCGAAGTGCAGCAAGATGGCATCGGCAGCCAGACCATTTTCGAAATTCTAGAAATTATTAATGTCTTAACTTCTTAGCTTTTTATTTGAAAATATTGGATATTTTCTGCAATAAACGTGAATCAACTCTAGGCTTCAATCTTAGTTCATGTTTGATAGTTTCGTATATCTATATGTTCTATAATATATATCTGTCGTAGTATCATGGTGAAATCCGCCTCTTCATGAAAAGACTAGTCATATCATGAAACGTCGGCATATTGTGTAAATAAATGAGGCTACATAATCTGCCGAGGCGTTTCCCGAAATCACTACATTCTTCCGGCGGACAGCGTCGTAACATGATCCGACTGAATTTAAAGAACGGCACATCATGAAGCAGGCAAAGCGGCTAGATAATATTTTATCTTTATTTGTGGAAGGCATGGAACAAAATTCTGGAAAGAAGTTATTTGATGGACACTACAATGAATACTATAGGCAGTATCCAAATAAGCGACCATACAATATGTAACGATTAAAAAATGTATGTATTAAAACTTTAACAATATGTCTTAGTGATGCAATCAATTTCTCGCAAGAGCTCTCGTGGTGTAGAGGTTTAAATCGTTGGGTCTCACCTGGAAAACACGGGTTCGAACCCCGTTACTTTTTTTATTTTTTATTTTTTTGATTATGTTTTTAAACAGCTTTTTTCTTGATTTTGGGTATGTCTTGGGTTAGATTGGGTTAGCACCTGGTTAGTTTCCTTTTCTTGAGCCCCCGTAGCGAGCGAAGCGAGCGGAGGGCCATGCGGATCGACCAATAGGAGAGACCGATTTTGATATAGTCGACTACGCCAGTAAAGGATCTTAAAACGCGTGTAACCCTACGTTTAAATACCAAATTAACATACGCCATTCAAACATAATGTGCGTTCTCTTCGTGGGCACTTCATGAAACGGGAACGTTCAAAGTTAGGCAGGTTGTGTTACACACAATACGCCGTCATATTATGGGTTTTTCATGAAAAGCCTTGTCTGATTATGTAGCTTCATATTTTTACACAACATGCCGACGCTTCATGATGTGACTAGATTTTTCATGAAATGACGGATTTCAGTATAAGACTACGACATATCTATAACACAATGACATTTAAATATGGCCTTTACTTACCTATTTTTTAATAACTTGCTGTTTTAATGTAAAATTAATTTATAAGCAGTTGTATAAATATAAATGTCAAACTGAATATACCTAAATGGTTTATGTGATACCTGTTTTCAGTCTTGTGAGGCTAAATAATTTGCTGAATCAACCCTATTTTTCCAGATGACACTTTAGAATAAGTATATTACATTTTATTGCGACACGCTTGTCTAGATTTGGCATCAGATGAAGGTTATTGACCATTCTGTAATGTATGTTGTTTAAGGATTCAATTTAAACAATACAAATAGATTTATTTGTTAATACGGTTATAAACTTAAGGGGCTATGACTGACAACAACTGATCTATTATACGACCGACGTGATAACACCTATCAAATCAATACAGTGGTGACTAAAGGTGCGCGTCCACTTGTTCGTACCGGACGAATCGGCCGCATGAATCGAATCGGATGTTTGTAATGAATTCGTCCACTTATCCGCATCGGATCGCATTGGCTCGACTGACTGGGTGATAGGTTATAAAATAAAAATTCTAGATTAGTAATTTTGATTTGTTGGTAGAACAATGAGTTCTTCTGAAGAAGTAGTGTTGATCGCTACTTTATTATCAGATGAAGAAGAAAAAGCACGAACTAAATTCAGACCACGGCGTCATAGATTTTGGGTGCATAATATATGTAAAAATCGAAAACAATATGGCGAATTTCATACATTGTTCTCTGACTTAGTAGATGATGATGAAAAGTTTCGTCCATTTTTATTGCTTAAAAATTACAAAACATACATATGACACGTATGTATACAATTCTGTAAACCTTTAAAAGATCTAGGCACTAGTCTAAGTTAATAACCACAACAATGACTAGACTCCAGGGATAGCGGCGCCCTGCACTCTGCCCGTTGACTTCCATGTCTTGGTGATGCAACCAGTTTGTAAGTCCGCTGATGGTCTATGGGTCTGGATGGTTAGCCTTCACTTCGGCGACCCGGGTTCAAATCCTGTCGGTTTTTTTTAAGGTTATGTTTCTAAATAGTTTTTTTCTTGATTTTGGGTTAGCACTTGGTTAGCTTTCTGTCGTTGAGCCCCGGAGCGAGCGAAGCGAGCGGAGGATATGCGTGAAGTGAAATATTACTTGTTGTAATACGTGGCCGTACTTTGTCAACACTTTCTACGATATATTTTTCTTCATCTAACTAAAAAATCAGGATATATTTAACAAAAGCTGTATTATAGTGGATATACAGCAGCTTGCATGTGTTTCCGCGAATACATTCCACTGCATTCAATACACATTACGCGCCGCTTTCCCTAGAGCCTAGTCAACAATTGTTGAGCTGTATAATCGAAGCAAACCGAACGCCACACGATATTAAACGATTCCTCAAAAACCGCCCATAAAATGCGTCCATTTGCACGTATTTACTGATTACGTCGGCCGCACGCCCCGACCGGCCCGGCTTTGAATTCTCTCTCGAAAATACGTAGCCGCATTCCGGCAGTTCGACGCGGCCGTTGTGAGTTAGTGGACGCATTTGTATTTAAACCATGAAAAAGAATTAAATAATGAGATGCGTAAGGTGCGGCCGATTCGTCCGGTACGAACAAGTGGACGCGCACCTTAAGGGTTGGCTGCCGTGTATAATAAATAGCAACTTATAGTCACGGAAGACAACCCTGTACATATAGGTCATACATCACACATTCCAGGCAGCTAAAAATCTAGTACCGCTTCGTTCATCCACATCAGTCTGTCCAACTGAGCTTGAAGTGTTGTATCCAATATTTTGAGTAAAAAAAAAGATGGTGACTAACTTCATAACTTTGATACCTCCCTGAAAATACTCAATCAAATAAATAAATAAATTAATTAAATTAAGTTTGAAAATCGGTCCTGTTGTTTTTTTGATGTTACACATTTTGTTTTGGGGGGCGACTTTGATAGACTTTACTTATATCATCGAATATTACCTAACGATAAGAAGATTCACTCTCCGCTGCGGCACGTCAATGGTATGCATCCTTCCCCGGGCGAAAACTAGCATGATACTGGCATGTGACCTTTGGACCCGACGCACACTGGTCGAATTTCTAGGAAAGATGGCCAAAATAACATTTACCAGAAATAAGCCATAAAAGTTATTAAGTATTACACGTTTAATACGAGTATATCGTGTTTTAGACAAATAATTGTTGAATTTTTGGCTCATCGTCTATATTTATATATAGGGTGTATCAAATATCACTAACGATAAAAATCATGTTTAAAAATCATTTGTATGTTTTTAAACCGTTTTAAAAATTGATTTTGAAAATTAAGGGACCCTTCGTTGTAAAAAAGGAGTTTTAAATTTTTAATTCGATGATCCAAATTTTGTATTTGCAACGGTTAATTCAGGAGTTACACGAGCAAAATGAATGTTAAGAGGACGACAGAAACGCGTTGATGAGAGCCTGCAATTATGCCATACAAGTATTTCAAAGTTCTCGCTATTTTAAAAAAATAATCTAATATGAGCCAAACTGGTAAAAAATATAGAAGCATCAGTGCAGCTGTTGTTCAAAAACACTTGCTTATATTCTGACTCTCACAAGGTAATATCAAAGCCATATTTACAAATGAAAACTAAATTATAATATTTATCTGCTGATTCAGCCAAAGTATTTACTACCCCTTTTTATTATAACATCAAACTTGCATCAGCAGTAATGATTCTACCGAAAATTCAGCTTCCGTTTCAATTACTACAATATTATGGGATTAGGGGTGGGCGAAAATAATCGATTATTCAATT
>JAEQML010074846.1:0-14140 GCA_016904865.1 Pissodes strobi | reverse complement strand
ATGAGATTTTGAAGTAAGTTATTGGTCAAACTGCTCTAATAAGTGCTAATATCTATCTGTAGTCTATTGAGAAATGTTTGACAGCAAGCAACCTCAATTATAACGCACAGATCAGGTGCAAATACTATTTATTTGTATATGGAGTGGACACAATAATTTCATAAGTAAAATGTAATTTTGCATAACAATTCATATAGTTCTACCTATTATACAAGCATCCACCCTTTACTTTACGGGGCACAATAGGGTCAGTCAGATTAGGGACCACCAAAGGACTGAGTCTGAGGCCGATGCTTCCAGTGCAAGCGGCCCTAGGTGGTAGATGCATACGCCTACTCGCATCGTCCAGTGAAATACCATCCCACCAGAACTGGGAAGTGCTAAGTGGTTTTCCCGAATCACGTTCCGCTTCCGCGCTGGTGGTTCCGTGTTCCACAGTATGAATATATGGACATAATGGTGCTTCCAGGATCAAAATATTCCGGAATTAAACGCCCCGGCCATTCGGATCTCCGGGCGCAGGTTGGCCCTAGGAGCCCTTCATTCCGCATTTGACAGCAAAGATACCGAACTAATTTAGAATAGATTTCTGCAACATAGGAGGCCTAAATACAAACATAAATTCGATACACCAACATCTACAAGCTAATACACCACACATACTAGCCCTTACAGAAACACAAGTATGTTCTACAACAACAGTAAACTACCCCTATCTTGGTTTACAACCTACTTACCTGATTTAGACATAAGTTCGGAATATGCCTTTTTGTCCGAAGCGACCTTTCATGTCACCGCGAGGAAACACTCGAACCGAACAAACTTGACGTCATGTGGCTCAATTTTACCGCCAAGGAATTAACCAAGTTTATATGTTTTCTCTGTCGCCCTCCAAGCCATAGAGCCTACCAAATTTTTTTTACGACACTAGCTACCACTTTTGACGCAATACAGGTCCATCACCCCAATTCAGAAATAATCGTTCTGGGAGACTTCAATGTCCACAACACCAACTGGCTCAAACATCACAACAAGACCGACAACACCTCCTCTGCACCTCAGGTAGATGATGCCACTCCGGATAAGTCTATACCTCGACCGCAGCAGTTTGAAATTGAGAGTCTGTTTTGTGGACTCAAGGAAAGAGAAAGCCGCAAATTTAACTTCATGCTATTTAACTGCCCTGATTCAACCACTAACATCAGTGAGGTTGCTAGAGATGTGGCAGACCATTGTCTCGGAAAAGAGACTCAGTCAGATTTTCAAGTGTTCCGCATGGGAAGAGTGGTCGCTGGTAAGAATAGGCCGATAAAAGTTATCTGTAATTCAGGTAACTTAGCTAATGACGTTATACGCAACTCAAAACAAATCAAAACACACGGTACCCTTACGCATCTGTCAATTAGTGATGACAAAACTTCTCAGCAAATACAAGAGTATCGCAAACTCAAACAGCAATTGGATGAACGTGTTAGAGCTGGTGAAAATTATTTACAAATATGGATCACCTAAAATTATCACCACCAACCATACTGTCAATTTAAACTGATTAAGTTGTCTAACAAGAATATACAAATAACTTACCAAAATGCTAGGGGTCTAAATACTAAAACCGGTGATTTCCACAAATCTGTTTCTCACTGTGAAAGCCATCTAGTGGCAATCACAGAGACATGGATCCTATTCAACAATGAACTGTTTAACGATAACTATGTAAACTCGAACTCATGAATGTCACAAGGGGTGGAGGCGTGCTTCTCGGTGTTAGGCATGACCTTAAAGCATCAAGGCTCAATTTGGAATAGCTAGAGGGACTTGTACCTGATATTGATGTCTTAGGCTGTAAGTTTTACTTGAATGACTCGGTTGCATTTATTTTTATTATTTATATTCCTCCTAACTCTCCCGCTAACTCACACCAGAGCCTATTTCAATATTTGTCTATATATGAACCTATTCAGAACAACAACGTTATCTTTATCGGGGACTTCAACCCCAACTCAAATGCAAAAACATCTCAATTAAATGATTTCTTAGCACTGTGTGACTTTATACAATTCAATACTCTCTCAAACGTTTGGGGAAACTTATTGAATCTTGTTATTGCTAACATTGAGTGTGAGGTAACTAGGGATCAACTACCCCTGCCCACCCCACTCTTAATGTTGCATTTGATATGCAGCTCAGGACAGATACTGGGTTTGGGGACTTTCCATCCTCCCAAAACAGGTAGAAACTATAACATCAATAAAGCTAATTACAACTTAATGTATCTTCTACTTAATGTCACTGATTGGAACTTAATAATTAATGAGCCAAATGTTAATATAGCGGTTAATCACTTCTATGATAGACTTTATAACATCCTTGACCAATCTGTTCCCTTATATGCTGTGAAGTCGGTTATAGTTAAGTACCCCACCTGGTATACTAGAGACATTATTAACAGTCTGAATGTGAAGGATCAACTTCATAAAAGATACAAAAGGTCTGGCTCAAGCTTGGACTACCAAGCATACTCAAATAAAAGATGGATTGTTAAGGTGTTGATCGACATTGCATATAAAACATACATAAATAATACTGAATCATCTATCAGGCGCAATCCTAATCACTTCTGGAAGTACATTCGACAAAAACGCAATAAAACACGTATTCCAGGAACATTGACCCTCGGTCAGACTTCCCTTGATTCTCCACAAAGTATAGTAGATGGTTTCCCTGAGTTTTTCAGGAGTGTTTATGAGGTTTCTTCTGACTTTGACTTGGATGGTCTAAATGAGCCTGGCAATTTCCAAAATATCACTATCACTCACGTAAGCACTAAGGAAACTGAAAAACTCACATACCTCTGGTCATGATAGGATACCCTCCTTCATCCTGCGTGACTGTGCTCAATGTCTCACGGTACCACTGCACCATATATTTAATATGGCGATCCAGACCAACATGTTTCCTGACCGCTGGAAAATAACTAAGATCTGTCCAGTGTTTAAGGGTGGGGATATAAACAGCATCCCAAATTTTAGGCCAATTTCTATTTTGTCCAACTTCTCTAAGGCCTTTGAGGTGTGTATATATGATAATCTTTTCCATCAGGTTAAAAACTTAATTATTCCTGCTCAACATGGTTTTTTTACTAAACGCTCAACTGTAACTAATTTGACTACATTTCTAAATGAAGCCTATCAAGCTATAAATGCAAAAAACAACTCGATGTCATATACACGGATTTCTTGAAGGCATTTGACAAGTTGGATCATGGCCTAATTGCTAAAAAAATGTTTAAAATTGGTTTCCATAATAACCTGATAAACCTACTTATCTCTTATCTCAGTGGCAGGTCTCATTTTGTTGAATACAATGGTTTTCAGTCCATTGATTTTAATGCCACCAGCGGAGCCTCTCAGGGAAGTAATCTCTGATTTTTGCCATATTTGTCAATGATATCACCCGGAACATCTCGTCAAACTGTTTACTGTTTGCGGACGACCTCAAACTGTATAGAATGATCAATAACATATAGGATTGTACTGAGTTGCAGAAGGACATTGATACACTATCGTCTTGGTGCAGTAATAATAAATTGCATCTTAACATAAACAAATGCAAATCGATGACCATCTCGAATCTCAATCACGAATTAGTCTTTAATAATTTGGACAGTCTTATCACTTTGTTCAACTCTTTAATAAAATCTAGATTGTAATATGCTGCTCTGGTGTGGTTTCCGAGTCATCAAGTACATGTGGACAGGCTCGAATATGTTCAACGGCGATTTCTAAAATATCTTAAGTTAAGAGGTTTTGATCATCAGTTATTATTAAAAAAGTTCAACTTCGTTTCACTCAAACAAAGTACAATTCTACAAAGCCAACTCTTCCTGTTTAAATTATGTAACAATCTTGTCGACTCTGCTGATCTTCTTAATGGTCTTAATTTTTCTTTACCAGTAGTGAACACACGTTCACACCGCAAATTTTATCTAGAAAATTACTCCACCTATCTTGCCAGAAGTGAGCCTATATATCGAGCCTGTTCATACTATAATGCTCTGCAGAACAGCATTGATATAGACTTATTTGTGGGTTCAGTCAAATCTTTTAAGAAGAAAATCTTGCCAGTTGTCTATACTCTAGAAACTCATTTCGATTGTGTGTTTTTTTTCTTTTATTACTTTTGTTCTGTTTAGTTTTAGTTTTAATTGGCATTTAATGTGATTTGGTGATTTGGTTATTGTGGCCGAAATATGACATATGTGTGATATTCATCTTATTGTACATATTTTAGGTTCTAGTAAGTTCCACTAAGTTTTGTTTATATGTGCATTAATTGTCTTTTTATTGGGATTATTCCTGTTAGACAATAAAGAATTGAATTGAATTAAATAGTTGTACGTTGTAATTAGGGGGAAAGAGATGTCCTGGGAGTGAGTTCCATAATTATGCAGTGCGCCAGACAAAGGAGTCCTTGGAAGGCGACGTTCTAGGTGCTTCAGTTGTACCACGAACGGGTGCGCCCTAGGTGTCTGTCGTGACTGTCTGACTGGCGTTGCTGGGGACCGGATGATGCTGGTCAAATCCTGGGAATATCTGCCGTGAAAATATCTATAAAACAGGGAAATCTCGGCCACATGTCTGCGGTGTTCCAGACTATCCAGATCCCGGGTCACCGACGAGACGCACAGCTCTCTTCTGAATGGAGTCCAGCAGCTTTAGGGTGTTCTGTGGTGTGGCTCCCCAGATGTGCGCACCCGCTTCTGCGAGGCTGATTTTGCGATCTTAGCAATGTGGTCATGCCAGGACATATTGCTGTTGACCGAGACACCCAGCAGTCCAATTGACGAGGATGAATGAATGGTCGATCCTGCCATAATGATGTCAGGGCACGCCGTAATGGCTTTCTTGGTAAACGCGGCTGCTTGGGTTTTTGCAGCCTTAAATTGGACCAAATCCTCTCTTGGTAAGACAGAGAAAAAAGTCTGAAAAAATGGGTGTTAGTTCGTTGGCGCAGTTCTTTAATACGATTGCAGCTATATTATCTGGTCCTGATGCCTTTTGCGTGTCTAGCTCTTTGAGCATCTTACGAATATCACGGTGGTGAAACTTAACTTCTGCCATGGTAGTTGGTTGGTATAAACAACTAATTTTTAAATAATTTATCACCATAAAGGAGGAGGTGGTAATTAATTTTATAATAAACCACTTTAATTAGTGAACTATATTACCATAGGTAGGTGGGATTGTATTCATAGGGTGTGAATTGAAACATGTATTTTAGGTATTAGGTGCTTTAATAATGCAAGATTTAATTTGCATTAAATATTATTAATATATAAAATGATTTCTAACTACTTTCAAAACTAAATACTGTGCATGAGGTTAACTGTTACTAGATGTCTAAGAAAACTTCTTGAATACTTGAATTCAACATCAACTTCTTTCTTTACTGAATTTAATTAACGTCCTTTTAATAAATCAACTTCACACAAAATACCTTGTTACTTCTGCAATTCTCTCAACTTTACTTCACCAGGGACATAAGACTTCGAACAGTTGATTCAAATATCGAGGACACGAACAGATTTGTCTACTACAAATTTCCAACCGCCATTTTACCTTCTTCTATCTTCAACAGGAGAGAAGCTACAAGTTGTATTGTCTCGAGAAAATGCGTTAAAACGCCCAAAGAGTCCTTATTTCAGTGTTGAAAAAAGGAAGCACAGAGTACAGCAGATATTTTCCAAATATCTGTGCAAACAAAATGAGAAAACTGAAGATAAACGTCATTTAATCCGAAACGTTACATCCCAGGCCCACACGGAAAAAATATCGTGGTAGTGTCAATTATAAGCCTATTATTGATAACTTTCACTTTGAGTTTAATATAATTCATGTTGATTCCGATTCTTTCAGTCTTCCACTCAACTGTAGATTATCTAATAATAGACGGAAAATGCCACGGGCATGGCATAGAGTATTGCTGCCTTTTTGACATATTAGTTTAATGAACCATATTTTATACGCAACAATTTGCATAAGAATAAGACCCTATATATTTAATACATTCATAAAATATACTATAGTGTCTTACCGTTAAATGACGTTGTTGCCCCTTTTAGGACTTCTAATCAATATAACAATAATAATTATATAAGTTATTAGAAAAAATACATTAAATAAAGATCCAATAGCAATTATATTTCATTAATTTAAGTGCAATTATTAATGCAATATTAGCTATATTTAATTCAACAATATAAAATATTGTATAAAAACGTGATACTGTTTTAGTAAAAAAACATTATGCTCCCATGAAAAAGACTTATTGTTCAGTTAATTATAGAGTAAATGTTCTGCCCAATAGCTTTCATTTGCATCAATTTTCACTATATTTCAGGAATACTGAATAAACGAGAATCTTTTTTTGTGTATGCAATAATATATTGTTGAACTCTTCCTTAAAAGTACTATCTAAACCTGTAAGTAAATAAAGGGTGTTCCATTTAGAATAAGAAAATGCATTGATCATGATGTATACATTAAAACTAAGTAAATTGGAGCTTGAAACCAAATGAGGACACGTTTATATTTAAATGATAAGGGAAAGGGCGACAAGGCTAGATTGGTCCTAGAACCATGCAGTTTCTATTCAACATAGTGCATCTACTATTGGTGTTCTTTAGTAAATGCTATTTAAGATTATTTCAAAGTTATTACTTACGTTGTAAGATTGTTCTTGTACAAATTATCAGGACCAAAATAATAACCTTCTTGACATGGACCTAGAGTGAAGAGTTGATGACACTTTCCATCGATTGCCGATAGCGCGAATTTTGGTGGGCATCGGCATTCGGCATATAATTCTTTTCCGACCCTGCTAGTTGCCGGACTAAGTTCCATTCCATCTGGACATGGGTGGCCAACCTATTAAATTTGATAAATTTTTATTTTTGTTGTTCGTTTGGACTGTTATATATTTTTTTCATTTTAATTTTTGTTCGCATTAATCTATTAAGTTTATTTATTTTTTGGTCTTTTGCATGTGTCAACTATTCCATATTATCAAAAATAATTTCATTGACGTAGGCATTTAGTTTCAGTTCGCAGTAAAATGTTGGCATTGTGGAATTGTGGGTACATATTAAGTATATAGTCCGAGGGGTACGATTGCTAAAAGCGTAGAACTAGGAGAGTTTGCTTTCTCCTAAGCGGTCTAAATTAAATATTAATATATGTTTTACATGTTGATTGCTTAAAAGAAGTGGAATCGTGTTATTTTTTATTGTATTGTAACGTATGTAAAGTTAAATAAGTAAGTTTTTTTGTTGTTGTTTGCTGTCTATAATCGACTCCCGGCATCAAGTCCATGGAGGATGCGCAGTAATGCGCACTGCGAAAGGTTCGCTGTATTCTTTTGTGTGTTATTCTTTTTAGCGGTTGTATTTATACTAAAACCTATAATTATTATTATTAGCTGTTGATCTAGTTATAAATTATAGACCTTATATTTATTTCATAGTCGGCGCTAGCGAGAGGTTTTGTTTATTGTGTTAAGTGTATCTTTGTAGAATTATGGAAAATTATTCAAACAGTAATGATGCCTAATTGAAAACATATATATGCCGATGCCGGTGAACTTGATATTAGTAGAGTGCCCAACGCAGTAAAAGCTTTCTATAAATGATTTTTGTGGGCACCTCGGGGTTACAAGCTGAAATCTTCACAGAATGAAGGTTTTATTATGTTAAGTCAAAATCTGAAGGTAGTCAAAAATTAGAACGGGCAAAAGGGTAGTATACGTAAAAATCGAGATTATTATATGAACATGTAGGATATTTTATATGAATGTTTTCATATAAAATTCATCTACATTTTTGTACGAATTATATTTTTTATTATATTTTTTATCATTGTTTGAAATATGCAGATTATGTTGGCTCTTATAGCAAAATAAATCAAAAAATTGAAATATCTCCCTTCGAACCGGGGCAAAATCTGATTGATATATACTCATTTTTGTATTCACCTCGCATTCTCTCCGAAATGAAGCCTCAAATCAAAAAATTTTATTTTTGCAAAAAGTTTGCCTTAAGTATCTAGAATATATAGGTGCAAGAATACATTTTTTTCCTCAGATGGTAATGGAAAAATAGAATTAAATGTAAAAAATGTAATTTTCATCTAGCCGCGACCGTCCGATCTCGCGCTGCCCCACTTCACTTTTCTCCATAGTTCCCTCTCTCTCTCGCCTATTGTACAATACAATAAGTGGTTTTACACATTACGGGTTAGAATACTAATAATAATAATAGCTATTATTATTTGAATAAAGTCAATGAAGACATTTTCGATTATACTGAAATTTATTTTTCCTATACGCTAGGTAATAAAGCAGTAGAAAAAAAATTATATACTTAATGCAACTGCTATTAAAAAAGGACTAGCTTTTATTCAAAATAGAAAAACTCAAAATGTGAAAAAATCTTTATAATAACGAAATCTGTTTATCTTCAGTATCTGTCTCTTCTTCAGGAATAGACACAATGACTTCAATATTGCCTTCCAGTATTTTTTCTGCATGATCCTATGCAACCTATTTAATTTCTTCTACGTGTACAAGCTTTAAAGCTTGTACAAGCTTTGCTTCCATACAATCGAATAAAAAATTATTTGATTAAGTTTTATTTGTACCTATTTAATCTAATAATAATTTACCTTTTTTACATCGACATGCAATAAATACTTTTGCATCCGAAGGAAATTCTGGAAGTGTTGTTAAAATTGGGGATAATACTTGGATATCACCTACCACCTCAAATTTCCATCCGCATTCTGTCACCTCTGGTAATAGGGGATTTGGTTCTAAAGAACTGAAGCACACCTTAGTTTGATAATGTGCTCTCAGACTGTGAAATTTTAAACTATTTTTTGTAGGGGCTAGTTTTTCAAATAGCGATGAAGAGGCCAATAGTGTCCTTAAAATATTAATAGACGAAATGTTTGGATTTGTTGAAAATAATTTTATGATAAATTTCTCTATGTTATTGAACATGCCATCTGAAAATTCCTGGACCCAATACCGTCTAAATAATCGGAATATTTTAGATAAATTTTCCAACATTTTATTTTTCCTAATCCTGAAAACTGGCTGGTTGTATGACAACCCGTTAGAGCATGAAATGCAGGCAAGTTTTCTTCTAGGTTGATGTCATGAATGGCCACATATCGCACCGAATTTCCTCTTCCACTTTTTTACCCAAATTCTCTTTAATATGTACCAGAAGTACAAGTACATCAGTGTCATTGGAGTCCACTATGCATGTCAAATAATACCAAAGTATATGTAAACTAATAAGTTCACTCAGCGGTAAATCCTTTGATGTAATTCAGCCACATTCTTTTATATCAAGTGACAACTAGAGATGACTGATGCGCTGCGTAAGTGTCCGATTGATTCGCGTGGCTTTCTCTAGTCAGAGATGTATTCAGGAGATTGTATGGACTCGTACCGAAAGACCTACCGAATGCCGGCCGGGTGAAAAATCAAGTGAAACTGAGCAAAGTTGTAAAAATATTTTCATAGAAGGAAATTGAAAAAAAATTTGCTATACGGGGTGTCATTTTTAGGTGTTACCACTGTTGCTATCTCAGAATCTAACCAGAATTTAACAACACTGCAAATCGATCTTGAAAAGGCATCAATAATGGTAACTTTCTAATTTAATCAACTTTGTAGCTTTGACCGTTTCAAAGATAGCAATAATAGTGGATTACCTAAAATATATTTAAAAATATATATAATAATATAATAGTTCGGAATCTCAATTTTACTACACTTCTTTGGTTTCATGAAAGTGACTTTTCAAGGCCACGTTATGACATGGTTTATGTTTTCGTCTCGCGTTACGGCATTTTTCTATCGTTGATTGGACGACTAACCAAATCTATCAAAATTGATTGTACCGTATCGACACCGGCACCGGTTCAAATGACTACAATAAGCTGAGACTAAGTGAAACTAACCAAAACTTGATTCGACTATTAACCAAAACTAACAAAATCTATTAAAATTGATTATAACGTATGGTAACGGGTTCAAATTACTAAAATAAGTTGATACTAACTGAAACTAACCGAAAGTTGTTGACGAATAACCCAAACTAACCAAATCTATTAAAATTGATTTTAATGTATTCTGAAAAGCTTGAAATGACTAAAATAAGTTGAGAATAAGTGTAGCGAACCGAGAGTTGATTGAACGACTAACCAAACTAACCAAATCTATCAAAATTGATTATAACGTATCGGATGACTAAAAGAATTTAAGACTAAGTGAAACTAACCGAAAGTTTATTGGAAACCTAATTAAAATTGATTATAATGTATCGGAACCGCTTTAAATAACTAAAATAAGTTAAGAATAAGTGAACTAACGGAAAGTTGGTTCGACCACTAGCCCAAACTAACCAAATCTATTAAAACTGATTATAACGTGTTGGAACCAGTTCAAATGACTAAGAAATAAGTTAAAACTAAGTGAAACTAACCGAAACTTGATTCGACGATTAACCAAAACTAACAAAATCTATTAAAATTGATTATAACGTATCGTAACGGGTTCAAATTACTAAAATAAGTTGATACTAACTGAAACTAACCGAAAATAGATTGGAGGACTAATCCAAACTAACCAAATCTATTAAAATTGATTATAACGTATCGGAACAGATTCAAATAATTAAAATAAGTTGAGACTAAATGAAACTAACCGAAAGTTGTTGACGAATAACCCAAACTAACAAAATCTATTAAAATTGATTATAACATATTGGAACCGCTTTAAATGATTGAAATAAGTTGAGAAAAAGTGAAACTATCCGAAAGTTGAATCGACGACTAGACCAAAGTAACAAAATCTACTAAAATTGATTATAAAGTATCTGAACCGGTTTTAATGACTAAAATAGGTTAAACTAAGTGAAACTAACCAAAAGTTGATTGAACGACTAACCGGATTAGGTTGGTTAGTTCGGGTTAATCGTCGATTCAACTTTCGGTTGGTTTCACTTAGTCTCAACATAGTTCAATCATTTGAACCGGTTCTAAGACGTTATAATCAATTTTAATAGATGTTATTAGTTGAGTTAGTCACCAAATCAACTTTCGGTTAGTTTTTCTTAGCCTTAACTTATTTTAGATATTTGAACCGGTTATGATAGGTTATAAACAATTTTAATAGATTTGGTTACTTTGGATTAGTCATCCAATCAACTTGCGATAAGCTTTACGTAGTTTCAACTTTTTTAGTCATTTGAACCGGTTCGGATACGTTATAATCAATTTTAATAGGTTTGGTTAGCTTGGGTTAGTTGTTGATTCATCTTTCGGTTAGTTTCACTTATTCCCAACTTATTTTAGTTATTTAAAGCGGTTCCGATACGTTATAATAAATCCTAATAGTTTGGGCTAGTCGTCCAATCAATTTTTGATTAGCTTCACATAGTTTAAATTTATTTTAGTCATTTGAACCGGTTCCGATACGTTATAATCAATTTCAATAAATTTGGTTAGTTTGGGTTAGTTTGGGGACGCCTACACTCAGCTTTCGACTAGCTTCACTTAGTTTCAACTTATTTTTGTCATCTGAATCGATTTCGATACATTATAATCAATTTTAATAGATTTGGATAGTTTGGGTTAGTCGTCGATTCAACTGTCGGTTGGTATCAGTTATTCTCAACTTATGCTAGTCATATAAGGCGGTTCCAATACGTTATAATGATTTTATTACATTTGGTTAGTTTGGGTTAGTCGTCGATTGAACTTTCGGTTAGTTTCACATAGACTCAACTTATTTTAATCAATTGAACCGGTTCCGTTACGTTATATTCAATTTTAATAGATTTGGATAGTTTGGGTTAATAGTCCAATTAACTTCCGGTTAGCTTCACTTATTCTCAACTTATTTTAGCCATTTGAAGCAGTTCCGATACGTTATAATCAATTTTAATAGATTTGGTTAGTTTGGGTAAGTGTTCAATTAACTTTCGGTTAGTTTCACTTATTCTCAACTTAATTTAGCCATTTGAAACGGTTACAATACCGACGTCATTATCAATTCTAATAGATGTGGTTAGTTTGGGTTAGTCGTCGATTCAACTTTCGCCTACTTTCACTTATTCTCAACTTGTTTTAGTCATTTAAAGCGGTTCCGATACGTTATAATCAATTTCAATAGATTTGGTTAGTTTGGGTTAATCGCCGATTCAACTTTTGATTAGTTTCACTTTGTCTCAACTTATTTTAATCATTTGAATCGGTTCTGATACGTTATAATCAATTTTAATGGATTTGGTTAATTTGGGTTAGTCATCCAAACAACTTTCGTCTAGTTTCATTTAGTCTCAACTTATTTTAGTTATTTGAACCGGTTCCGGTACCTTATAATCAATTTTAATAAATTTAGTTAATTTGGGTTAGTCGTCGAATCAACTTTGGGTTAGTTTGGGTTAGTCGCCCAAACAACTTTCGGCTAGTTTCACTTAGTCTCAACTTATTTTAGTTATTTGAACCGGTTCCGATTAGTTATAATCAATTTTAATAGATTTGGTTAGTTTGAGTTTGTCATCGAATCAACTTTGGGTTAGTTTCACAGTGCCAAAATATATTTAATATTTAGAAAGCATTCCATTATCGTTATATAATATATACTAGTAAAAAAAAATCTGACACCTAGACGATTTTTCCGGTCTTGTTGCCTCCTTCACCTAATTTTATTAACATATCTATTCACTAATCCAACTATAGATTTTCCCTATTTGCCTTTGTATTTTTCATTGCTTCGTATATATTTTCACCGAAGTCCGAATAAAATATTAAAATAGAAATAAAATTAAGGATTTTCACAAATCCGACTCTGTTCTGAACACTCTGCCTACATACGAACGACTGATTAAACTAAAACGCTCCACATGCTGCCAACAATCTGCGGATTTTCGGCGGCTGGCAGAAAATATTTGGGGGAGTGGAGCTACTAGTTTACATATACTTTGATAATACATACAATGTTTAGCAGAGAGTATAATGCAACAAAATCCTAGTATCAGCTTCTTCGTGACTATAGAGGATAGTAATTTGGTGTCAATTGGTTCGCAATTTGTTTTCTTATCAAAAATATTGGTATAGTTGCGAACTTGAAATTCGTTGTTTTTTTTAACTAAAAACAGAGTGGATAAATAAATTCCACTGTTTTGGATGTAAAAAGGTAACTTATTATTAGATTAAATCGGTACATAATAAAACTTAATTAAATAATTTTTTATTCATAGGATCACGGCTGTATGTTTGAATGTAGAAATAATTAACGGGTCTTCAGCCAATAAGGTTTATTAAAAGTTGATTTGTTTTGCGTCCAAGCTTTCGGTCAGTATATCGTGACCTTCGTCAGGGCTAAAAATTATTTTATATACTAATGTACAATATATAACAATTTTGTAGCAACTTACAATCAAAACTAGTTTAACTCAATTTTGGCAATTATAACATTTTAAAAAATATTGTAAAAAAATGGTAAAATATTAGAATAACTTATAGAACTACATAAAATGTCAAAGTCAATCTACTTTGTTTCAAAATAAATAATTTACGAGGTATTAAAGGAATACTTGATATTTGATGTTACTTAATTTAGTAATAATGGCAAGGTGTATTGGTACAAAATTATCGATTATTTAGTGATAAAATATAAGAATAAATTGAGCTTAAATCATCAATTTCAGTTCTCTTATTCATAGAATTAGTTTTATTTATTTCGACCATTTCTAAAAATAACCTTTTATTTAAATTTGTTTCTGTATGGAGAATTTTGGTTTCATTAAAGTTTGGTATGTGACCAGTAACATATGCATGTTCAGATAAAGCAGAAGTGTTTTTTTGAAGTCTTATGTCACTTTTATGTCCAGAAATTCTATTTTTTAGATTTTGTGACGTTTGTCCAATATACTTTTTATCACAATTATTACATGGAATTGAATATACTAAATTTGAGTAATTTAAAGCAATAGTTTTATCTTTTAATTTTGAATATAAATTACCAATAGATTTAACATTTTTTAGCGCTAATTTTACAGGTTCATTTC
>JAEQML010074845.1:0-14141 GCA_016904865.1 Pissodes strobi | reverse complement strand
TCAGAAGAATGATTAATAAAGACAAATGCAAACCACAAAGTGCACCAACTGTAACTGGGCAATAACATATGTAGCAATTGCAAAATAATTTAATATGCAAATCCCTCATTCCAGTCATTTATTAAAATGATACTTAATTTTAACGGGCGCAGACTTCAAAATAAAATGAACATTAAGGACGGTGGAATGGCGTGTATTATGATCTGGGTGAGCCGCAATTCGGGTCCTCCAAAAAGGCATATACCGACCGAAGTCTAACGACTGCGCTATTTCGGATCTAAAATTAATTGGGCCAAATGAATCCGTTTTGTTAATTTTGAAGAGCTATAAATCTCCTTGGCTCCATTTGCGGTCGTGATCGACAGTATAAGCGTCGCACGGGGTAGTTGACCAGCTGTTGCCACCACTTTACTCAGCTCCCTATAGGTTGCACTCGAATGTTACGATCCAGACTATTAGCAAGGTCTCTAAAGTTAATTTGAGTCATTATTAAAAGCATAATTTCTAATCCAGAATTTTCATTAAAACACGTTTTAAACAAATAATAAAATATACATTTCCGAGGAAAATTAGCACTTTTCGGTAAAATGCACGATTATTCTAAATATGTATTGCATGAGCTTTCAAAATTAGTGTAAAAAACAGTTTTTTGCATAGTTTCGAATTCTACATGTTGTGAAGGGCGCCATCCAGTTGGAACATATACAATTATATTTATTATTGACACCATTTAATGGTAATTTTAAGGATTTATTGAACTATTTCCTTTTATCGCTTTATCTACATTCCCCTGGCCCTCTTTTTTTTTTTTTTTAAATTGAAATATTCGTCCCGTGTCCAATCCATCTCAAGCGTAAATACAAAGTTTCAAATATTATTATTAAATACATATACAATTTATTTTATCCTGTCTTAAAATTTTCAACAAAAATGAGTTCTCTTTCTCTCTTGACTAATGACACAAAGCAAACTGAAAAATGAACCAGCATGAAGAGGAGAAACCGAGAAATTGAATTTTTCCGTTTGAAGCTGTTCGGTTACACGAATTTGGCTCATTGAGAGCCCCAAATAATGAGATTCAAATCTTTTCGCGGACCTTTAAACCTTATTTAGCATATGCCAGTGCTAAAGCAACCGATCTGGCGAAAATTCAAATATTTGTCGGCCTTTTAAAGTCTAGAAGGAGATGTTAAAATGAAAAGAACACACTGAATAAGAATTACAGCACCTAGAAAATTTAAATACAGAATCGGGCTCCGTAAGAAAATTATATACATTTTTGTTTTTGATGTGTAAATATCTTACGCAGCAGTATGAGGGTAAATCTCGGCAAATGGGACGGAAATGTGCATGCGGATAGGGACGGAAATATGTAAACGGCTGTGACATCATAACCATGCGCAGTGATTTTATGAGGACTGTCCAAATATTTGTGCATGCCGATATAGGATATTATGTTTACACATCAGTGCCTCGAGTACTAGCAAACTCGCTCATTTTTTGTTAAATAGGACAACATATAATTTTTATCGGGACTTGGTTCCTCGATTTGATGTCTATTCATCCTTAAATAATCTTTTGATCAGTTACGATATTGCCAAGGTATAATTTCTGCCTAAATTGTTAGCATTGGCTTTTTTATACAATGTTGTTAGCATCACAGGTTCCTAATTAATTAATTTCTTTATTACGGCCGCACAATTACAATTCAAATGTGGTCATTTAGCTACAAAGTGCTTTTTTACGAAACGTATTTTTTTCGTGGTATATTTCATCGAAAATCGAAACCTGTTTTAAGAATCCATTCAATTCTGAAGCATTTTCATAAGAGTTTGCGGCGTTGCCGTATTGCAATTTTTTCTAACAAATTGTAACAACTTGTAATTTTGTATTCATTTCCAATCATTTTAAACTTCAGTGTAAATAGGTTGCACTGTGCGTATTAATCAAAAGATAATATTATTTGGATAATTTCTTTCAATCGAATAGTTATTAATATTAAATAATTATTTATCAATATACCTACCTTTTGTTAAATGGTTCCTCAATTTGATGTCTATTTAAACCAAAAATCATTCATTGATCGGTTACGGCATTGCCAAGGTATAGATTTTTTCGTAAATTTACACATTGTATAGGTTCGTATAATTAATTAATTTCTTTGCCTTTCGGAAGTAAGTTCGGCAGATAGTTGCATTAGGGTCACATAAATACATTTTATGTGTTTAATACACATTTATGTACAGGATGCTGCTACATAATAAAAACTAGAATTGGTTATGATCTTGAAATATAATCAAATATCTTTTCTAAGTTATTAAGCCTTAATGATTGAAAATAATGAAAATGAGATACAACATTTTAGAAAAAATCGTAATTATTATTCATAGCAGCAGATGAGTATACAAATATTTAGAATTAAAAAAACGGCAAAATTTCATTCAAACCTCGAAATTTGGTTGCAAAATTTCAACACTGTACAGGGTGGCTCGAATTCGAGTCTATGTATGGGAATCTCGAAAACCGTAAGAGATACAGTATCAGTCGAATTAGGACAAAATTGCGCTTTTAGATGCCTACCAATATGCCGTTTAGAAAGTATTAAAATTCCGGGTATTTCCGGAGATATCCGGAAAAAACGAAAATTTTGGAAAATCGTTTTATTTTTTTCCTTTTCTTATTTAAAAACAGAGTTCAAATTGAATGAACTTTTGCATTGCCACTTTTTCCGCTCTATCCAATGGTGGAATCTGACGTTTCGTCTTCACGGCGTCATCATCAACTTTCATTTTTTAAATATGAACTTTAACACTTTATATCGCTTTCAGATAATATTGCCGTTATTAATATGAATATGTATTTTTAAATTTTTTATTCCTTTTTTTCTTGAAATTACTTATTTTGTTTTGGCGTAATTTTAAATAGTTTAAGCTACTCTTGCATCTTTCATATTTTATAAAAATAGTTTATTTCGTTTGTTGTTACGTGAAAAATTGGAGCCTTTATTTTCAATAAAAATAAAAAATTGTAAAATTAAAGTTCATTTTTTTACCCGAAAGGAAAATAAATAATTAAAAAAATAAAATAAAAAGGATTTAAAAAAGTAAAAACATATTCATATAATAACGCCAATATCATCTGAAAAATGATAAAAAAACTAAATTCGTATTTAAAGAAAGAAAGTTGATGAGGTCCCTTTGAAGACGAAACGTCGGATTCTACACTGCATACCACCATTGGGTAGAGCGGAAAAAGTGGTAATGCAAAAGTGCAATTCAATTTGAAATCCATTTTTAAATAAAATCAGGGAAAAAATAAAACGGTTTTTAAATATTTCGGTTTTTTTTCTGGATATCTCCGGAAATACTCGGAATTTTAAAATTTTCTAAACGGCATCGGCATATTGTTAGGCACCTAAATGTGCAATTTTGCCCTAATTTGACCGATACTGTATTTTTTACGGTGTTTGTGTTCCCTATACATAGACTCGAATTCAAGCCACCACAGGGTGTCTCGAATTCGAGTCTTAATTTTTTCCTGAGCTTATTTGAATACGGATTTCAAATTGAACTGCACTTTTGCATTGCTTTTTTCTCCGGTCTGTTCAAAGGTGGAATCCGACGTTTCGTCTTCAAGGGGTCATCATCAATTTTCATTTTTTAAACACATATTTTAATTTTTTTTTTATCGTTTTTCAGGCGATATTGGCGTTATTAACATGAGTATGTGCTATTAATTTTTTTTGTTTTTTTTTTATTTTTTTTATTTTTTTATTTTGCTTTGTGGTAAAAACTAAATAAACCTGCTTATTTAATTTTTACTATTTTTTATTTTTATCAAAAATAAAGGTTTTAATTTTCCACTTAGCACAAAAAACAAAATAAAATATTTTTATGGAATATAAAAATTTCAAAAGTAACAAACTATTTAAAATTACGCCAAAGCAAAATAACTAAATTAAAAAAATAATTTAAAAAAACATAAAAACACATATTCATATTAATAACGCCAATAGCATCTGAAAACTATAAAAAAAATAAGTTTCGTATTTAAAAAAAGGAAGTTGATGATGAGCCCTTAAAGACGAAACCTCAGATTACAAACTGGATACCTCCATTGGATAGAGCGGAAAAAGTGGCAATGCAAAAGTGCAACTCAATTTGAAATCCATTTTTAAATAAGCTCAGGAAAAAAATAAAACCACTTTTCAATATTTCGGTTTTTTTTCCGGATATCTCCGGAAATACTCGGAATTTTAAAACTTTCTAAACGGCATATTATTAGGCACCTAAACGGGCAATTTTGCCCAAATTTGACCGACACTGTATCTCTTACGGATTATGAGTTCCCTATACATAGACTCGATTCGAGCCATCCTGTTCATTAAAATATGTAAATAATGTTTATATGACACTAATAAAACTGATCTAGAAATCTTGGAAACCTTGAAATTCTATAGAAATTATTTAATTGTGACGTATTGCTTACAACCCCTGTAAATTGGTAAATAAATAAATAAATTATACTATAAATAACAAGATGGTGGAGCCAATTCCAAGTAAAAAATATGGAGTATGTTATGAAAGTTAAATTTATGTTGCCCTAGTTTTATGAAATATCCTGTTCATTTTTAAAATGAGCACCATTCATTAATACTTTTAGCTTTGTCTTCCCTATGGGTTCCAATATGCCAGCTTTAGTTAGGGCTAAGGCCAAAGTGCAATTACGCCACTCGTTATTGCCAATCTCTCTGAAATTCACCATTTCTGCGATTTTTGTAGCATAAATATGTAATTTTAAATACATTCTTATTCTGTTTTGAAATTGGGATTATTCTGGATTTATAAAAAAAGCACTGAAAATTAAAAATTTATATTTCAAAATTGATGGTTGTGAGCTCACGAATGCACTTTTTTTAACACGCATCTAAAAAGTAGAAGAATACCATTCTTTTTCAAAAGAAACTAATAAAGGTAGATATATATATATACTTATTAATCTCGATTTTTAAAATCTCCACTCTCTCATCTACCTGTCATGATAAACTTTCTTAGAAGTCACATAGACTCGACGAGACACTTCAAGATAAGTGTCACAGTTTTACCGCCGAAAAGTGGAAAAATTGTCGAGCGTAAACAACCTAACAAAACCAAAAGTTTGCTCTTTAAAATTCAAATGCAATTCAAAATCGACCACACAAATAAGCATCAGAGAAATATAAATACTTTTCCTCTGTTTTTTGGAATTTATTTTCTGTTGATATTTGTATTTATCTCATTTCGGACGGTTTCGTTTTGTACATCAAAAATAATTTTAGCTAATTCGTTGCTTTCTAGATTATTATAATATTTATTGGTTTTTATGAGTGCCGATGAAGGTTGGCAGTACTGCTGCAGCTTCATTTTAGAAAACATAATCTGATAGTAGTGTAGTGATAGTAGCTCAACCCAGAATCAACTTTACCTACACAAAATTTCATAAGTTTCAGACTGGTTTGTTCGATAACGTCTGTATTCAAAATCGATGGATGTATTAAATGCCCATTCCTACTTTTTTAACACACATCTACGTAGAGGACTGCCATCCTTTTTTATAATTTTTTAAGAGAAACTAATAAGATATAAACTTCTGTTTTTTCTTCTGTGATATAAACCTATAGATCTAGATTCATTAAATCGCCACTTCCTCATCTACCTGTCATGATAAACGTTCTGGCACGTCACACGTCTTCGATGAGAAACTTCAAACCGCAGTTTTATCACCGAAAAGCGGAAAAGTTGTCGTGCGTAAACAACATAATGTAACAGTCTGATTTGACCAGTGTAAAATATTTTTAATTTTCATTTTATATGCTGCATTTGCGGTAAGAATTATTGAAAAGAGGTCAATACTCTTCGGTTAATTAATTTTAAATTTTTTGATTCGATTTGCTGTCAATAAGCTTAAAGTTGCCGCATTTATTAATGTAAATTAATTTTACTCTAAATATAGGTTAACGATATATTTGTATTAGCTTTTATAACACTGTTGTGGCCTTGCGTAACTATTTTGATCATCCCTTTCTCTTATGTAGCCCTCAGGCACTTTGTGACTATCTATATTTTAGTTGATAAGCAAACCACAGATCGCTTAAGTTTAATCAAGTCACTAAAATAGGATAATATATTGTTAGTATAACTTTGCTTAATGTATATTACATTACCGTAGAACGGCCAGCAAACCGTTCTTTATTTTTAAGAATTGTATTAATAAAACCTGCTTTTAAGCTTCATTAGATCCGTCAATTCATATTTTATTTTCAGTTTAAATATTTCATAACTTTTGAGAACTTCTGATAAAACTTTTTGGGACCTATGGCTCGGGCTGGTTTCAGATATTTATATTTATCTTTCCACGCGGCCTGCACTAGCCATATTCGGTTGGTACTCTTGGCAGCACTGGGTAGTAGGAATGGGCTATTTCCCATAATTGCTGCTGTCGATTTAGATTTTTAAAAGTTTATCGTTTTGTTGGGGAATATTCTATAGTATTTCTTGAAACATTTAATTTCAGCTCATTAATTGTGGCTCCCGCCGTCTTATTACAACCATAATAAACCGAGAACTAAGTCGTTTATTATCTTAGAATTACTCCTCGTATCGAATTGTTAGTTTCGTTAGACATTTTCTCAGCCCTACAATTTTTTCCCTCTAATCTCGTAGAAGTGAAAAGGACAAATTGACTGAAACGAATAGAGAGTTCTTCTAGAAATACCTTTCGAGGCGAAAAGTAGGTTTGCAGTCATAGTGACTCAACATTTAGTATTGTAAGTTAATACTACCCTTATTTGGGGATATTGTGTTGGTTTCTGTTTGTGTTTTGACACGACCGATTTATCGGGATTCAACTACTGCACTAGGTAAGCTTTTTCTCTGAAACTAATTTTTTTCTATTGCTTGTGAAGCGCCTGGACTATTTTCTCTTATTTCTAGAGGCTTTTCGAGCTTATTTACAAGGCCGAGACCGTCGACTCTCTAGCTACTCTCCGCCAAAAGAGGTAATTATTGCTACAGTTTTTTTTGTCTGATTTAACGATTTAATTGCATTATCTGTGTTGACCTTTTTTTGTGCATTGTCCACCATTTGCTTTGCATCCCATATGTTATCTTGACTTTAGTTCTGATCATATGGGGAAGTTTATATTTTCTTTTAGGGGTAATTCATGCCTATCTGTTTTTTTATATTCAAGTTTTTCTTCTTTTATTTGCTGATGGTCATTGAAAGACCATTGATAATTTTTGGGGAGATTTGTTTTATAAATAAAATATATTTATGCAAGGGGGGCTATAATTTTTCAATGAAGTAAGGGGGCTTTGTCTAATGCGTATTGGGTTATTACAGGGTTCTATTACCTGGCTACAAGTCCTACCTCTGGGCCAGTCCTATCTCCGGGCTACACTACAGCCAATCTTATCTCCGGGCCAATTTTATTGTCGAGTCCTCTGCTAGTTCTACCCTCGGGTGTTTAAAAAAAATGACTTAGTAGCAAATAGATTGTTCCTTAAATTATAGATTGTGTTTTCTTGTTAAGTTAAGATTGAGGTCCTTTGTTTGATAAGCGTGCCCAGCAACCCCGTACAACACCAGCGGAGCTTTTTCAGTTTAGTTGGGAAAAACTGGTGGTGCTCTACGACTCCACTGCCGGGGCCGGGCATTTGTAACACGACTCTCCTGCTAGGTTTGTTTTTAAATAAAAACTTTACTTGCTAATTTTAATAGGAAAAATGTTGCAATAACAAAACAAAAAATTTACTGTTTAAAATTCAAAAGCAATTCAAAGCCGACCACAAAAATAAACAGCAATGAAATTTAAATGATTTTCCTGTATTTTTCGATTTAGACTAAGTTTCACGGAATTTATTTTCTGTTTATATTTGTATTTATTCTTTTTTCGACGGTTTTCGTTTTGCTTTCAAAATGTTCTGACAATTTAAGTATTCCTTTTTATTTTTTCATTTACATCAAAAATAATTTTAGCTAATTCTTTTTCCAAAATATTTTGTTTATAAATGTCAATAAAGATTGGTAGTACTACTGCCGATCAATCAGGAAAACAAAATCCGACAGAATCAACGATTTTTTAATGATCTAAAGAAATTGACAAGATCAGGCTGGTAACAAGAAGTAGCTCAGCGCAGAAGCTACTTTACCAACCTAAAATTTGATTATTTCAAAACAGTTAGTGTGTGCTTAAGATCACACGACAGAAGTGGAAACTTCAACAAAGCGATATTAAAAACTAGATAAAATTTTAAAAATCTGGGTACCTCTTGCATGCTAAGCGAGTACCTATATAGACCGGCATAATAAATATTTGTTGTAAATTTAACAGTTAGGTAAATGATTATTCGAATTAATATATTAAAGAAGAGACTGGAAAAATATACAAGGTAATCCAAATAACACTTTAAATGCTGCACACCCTTTAAAAATTATCATCAACTGACCTCTTGACCGATTTTTGGCATGGATTCTCGTCAAACGATCAGCTTTTCTATATAAAAGAAAAACAAAAATCTTAGACTTTTTCTCCCAGAAATTCCCAATCGAACTTTCGATCGTCTCTAGAACGACTCCAAAGTGCCCTCTTTTCAAAAACATAAACGCTTAAAAAATATTTACCATTTTCCGATTATTCCAAATTTTAATAGATTTCGGAAGCCGTCAAAAAGAATGTGCCTGTAAAAAGTCATCAAAATTAATAATTTTTTTCGACAGTTATCGTGTACCAAAGAAAATTTTTGGGAAATCGCACATTTGGCGCCATAACTCGGAAACGGAAAATCATATCGCCTAAAACAATTAAATATCGACGGCCCCCAGTTGTTGGCTAAAACATGCTAAATCTCAAAATTGCACTCGCAGGTATTTTCGAGAAAAATGCTTAATATCTAAAAATTACCCGAATGAGCATTGAATAGTCGAACGTAGACAGCTTTGAGCGTTACATGTTTTTGCGTAGACAGCTAAGACTTATTCACTACCCAGGAAAAAGTATGGAACGCGCCAAAAGACATTTTCTCTTCAAAAACCTACTAATTTTGCAGAAGCCAAATCTGAGAAAAACGTGGGACTTAATACGCCCCTGGCTGCAAGCCAATACATCAAAATGTATTCAAGGTTTTCCGAATAAATAACAAAAGGTAAAAATTTAAGGGACCTGGGGAACGGAATAAAAGTCAGAATAAAATAAAAGGATAACCGGGGAAGGCGAGGGCAATTCGCATTAGCAAAGCCAATTCTTCAAGCATGATAATAGAATTATAAATCAATCCACTCTTGGCCAATTGAATTAGCAGCGGTCAGCGATCAAACCTGGTTAATTGACTGACAAGCAATGGACAATTGAAGGCAAAAATTGGAAATTGCCTTTGGATTAGAATTTCTTTCAATGATTCATTTAACATTAATTATTTACTCCTTTTAAAAACCAGAAGGATGTGTTAAAGTAATGGTTTTGTACCTTGTCTCTGTGTTTTTGTCGCATTTTTTACTTATTTTTGTGATTTTTGTATTCAAACATTTAATTTCTAAAACGGTTAAAAATGAATGACTGAAGAGAACTAATAAATTCGTCGCAATGTAACAAGTAAGCTATTTGATTTTTTTTAATAAGTAATGAAAACAGTGGAGAACTTTGCTAATTTCAAAAGACGATTGTCAAGATCTGATTAATTGCAGGATGTAGAAAAAAATATAATTTATTCGTGTCAATAGAATATTAATTTTGAAGGCATAGTAGTACTTTTTGCACTATTGCAAAAATCTACTTCGACTTTTGGCACTGTTTGTCTTTTAAATAAACTTCTCCTTTTTTGTATACTCTTCAGTCGACAACACGTTTACATGGCTTTCAACTTTTGAATTTTAGTGTTCTTCAAGAAGCATATTTGCAGCTTTTATCATCGTAGATATTCCCCTCTGCAATGTTTGAGGAATTCACCATTCTTGCCTCTTGAGGTTTAAAATGTCAGCCCCTTTGGTTTGCCAGTTACGTAGTCGAAGGTTGCCAAAATGAAGTGCCGGGGTACTGTTCTAGATTTGCTATATTTAGGATGCTCGTAATTTGGGAAAACTTTCCAAAATGTAATTATGCCACCAACTTACAGATTGCACAAGTCAGAAAATCCCCAAATTGTAATATGGAACTCGTTTTAGCTTAGACTTCGCAACAAAATAAAATACGAATAATAAAATTAGCGGTGGTTGTCAAAATTTTACTAATAATAAAATATAAACAATAAAACCAGAAGTTAAATCAAACTAAGGCAAAAATAAATCAAAATGATTCAATTATTGAGCCCAATTAATTCATATCAATTATACTTACTTCCTTTTTAGAACACTAGTTCTAAAAGATAATGATTAAAACAAGTAGATAGGTGAATAGAAAATCGGTATATCACCATAAATATGGTTGTATGGTTTGTTATAAAGAGAAAATGTTGAGAAAAAAGATTTCACTTAACCTCCATCAAAGAAAATTATGTAAATTATGACAAACAAAATAGATAGTGACTATCAGCGGTCAAACAAAATATATGAAAATATAAATTTGCTTAGCTGACTCCAGGGTTGATCTGCTGAGCTGAACCAGGTGACTCCCAGAAGAAAATGTACTCAATCCATGAACAATAATGGACTTCGACTAGAAGGAGGACTCTCTATGGACAGACACGAGAGACTTCGCTCAAAAAAATTCACAGTCCTCGCAACCGGGGGGACATTGAAAATGGTTAATAAAAACGCAAAAATGTGAATTGTGTTGAAATTCAAATAGTTTCTAAAAGCAGAGTTTAAAAAAGTAAAAATACAAACACGAGTGTTTATAATATATATAATTAAAGAAATGCATTTTTAACAATAATATTAAACATTATCATAATTTAAATCTCGATTAAAACAAAAATAAATAAAAAAAGGTGCAGATATGAAGACCTAAAATATTACTCTTCACCTTTAGATAGGAAAATCTATTAATATATAATTAGCCAAAACGTTACTGTAAACTGTAATATTTTAAACCTCTTTCGATTAGTTTTAGCCCGTTTTGGTGCTTTTGGTAATTTTGTTCAGTCACAAAAATTCGGTTTGTTTTGGTTAGTTTTAACTTACTTTAATTTTTGCCACCTATTGTTACTGTGATTAGTTTTGGTTAGTCATTCAATAAGCTTTCGGTTAGCTTTAGTTAGTTTTAAATTATTTTAGTAATTTGAACCGGTTCCGATACGTTATAATCAATTTTAATGATTTTGGTTAATTTTAGTCAGTCTGCAAATTCGGTTAATTTAAGTTCGTTTCAACGTACCTTAATATTTTAAATCTGTTCCGATATGTTTTAGCCCAGTTTGGTGCTTAGGTTAGTTGGGTTATTTTAGTCATTTGAACCGCATCCGATACGTTATAACCAATTTTAATGTTTTTGGTTAACTTTAGTTAGACGCCAAAATTCGGTTATTTAAGTTAGTTTCAACTTACCTTAATATTTTTAATCTGTTCCGATATGTTTTAGACCTTTTTGATGCCTTTGGTTAGTTTTGGTTAGTCGTTCAATCAATTTTCGGTTAATTTCAATTAGTTTTAATTTACTTTAATCATTTCAACTGGTTCCGATACGTTATAACCAATTTAAGTGTTTTTGGTTATTTTTAGTTAGTAACCAGAATTTGGTTAATTAGGGTCAGTTTTAACTTACTTCGATATTATTAATCTATTTCAATGCGTCTTGTGTTTTTAGTTACTATCGGTTAGTCGTTCAATCAACTTTCGTTAAAGTTCAGTTAATTCCAATATATTTTAGTCATTTGAACCGGTTCCGGTACGTTATAAGCAATTTTAATGTGTCTGGTTATCGCCAAAATTCGGTTAAATTGGGTTCGTTTTTAACTTACTTCAATATTTTTAATCTATTTCGGTACGTTTTAGTGCGTTTTGGTGCTTTTAGTTACTTTTGGTTATAGTCATTCAATCATCTTTCGGTTACTTTCAGTTATTTTCAATTTATTTTTGTCATTTGAACCGGATCCGATACGTTATAACCAATTTTAATGTTTTTGGTTAACTTTAGTTAGTCGCCAAAATTCAGTTATTTAAGTTAGTTTCAACTTATCTTAATATTTTTAATCTGTTCCGATATGTTTCAGCCCTTTTTGATGCCTTTGGTTAGTTTTGGTTAGTCGTTCAATCAACTTTCGGTTATTTTCAGTTAGTTTTAATTTACTTTTATCATTTCAACTGGTTCCGATACGTTATAACCAATTTAAGTGTTTTTGGTTATTTTTTGTTAGTAACCAAAATTTGGTTAATTTGGGTTAGTTTTAACTTACTTCAATATTTTTAATCTATTTCAATGCGCGTTCGCCCGTTTTGATGCTTTTAGTTACTATTGGTTGGTCGTTCAATCACCTTTCGTTAAAGTTCAGTTAATTTCAATATATTTTAGTCATTTGAACCGGTTTCGGTACGTTATAAGCAATTTTAATGTGTTTGGTTAGTCGCCAAAATTCGGTTAATTTGGGTTCGTTTTTAACTTACTTCAATATTTTTAATCTATTTCGATACGTTTTAGTGCGTTTTGGTGCTTTTAGTTACTTTTGGTTACAGTAATTCAATCATCTTTCGGTTACTTTCATTTGTTTTCAATTTATTTTAGTCATTTGAACCGGTTCCCATACGTTATAAGCAATTTTAATGTTTTTCATTAGTTTTCGTTAGTCGCCGAAATTCGGTTAATTTTGGGTTAGTTGTAACTTACTTCGATATGTTTAATCTATTTCGATACGCTTTAGCCCGTTTTGGTGTTTTTGGTTAATTTGGGTCAGTCGTTCAATAAACTTTCGGTTAGTTTCAGTTAGTTCCATCTTATTTTAGTCATTTGAACTGATTCCGATACATTGTAATCAAATATAACATTAAATAAACAAACTAATACGATCTCTCACGCGTATGACGTCATGTGTGGCAAATGTAGTATGCACTTTTTCACGATTTGAGGCCTATACTAGGATAACAGAAACATTTTCAATATTAAAACTTCCACAGTTGAAGGAGAACTATTCACTTAGTCAAAAAAAACTGTAAAATAACAACATATTCAAGGTCTTTACCTAAAACCTAAGGTCATGAACATTTAGACACAAAAAAGATAAAATACTAGTTAAGGGTTTTTTCAAGTTTGCCAATTATGAGCTAGCTTTTTTATGTTCGGTACACACACACAAAAGGAAAATCCCATGCCACTCAACGAGCGGTGCGTATGAGGAGAAGATAGTGGACGTTGGACATGAAGTGCTGTAGGTTGTGTTTTCGAGAAAGACGTTACTCGAAAGTCCATTCCAGAGCGAAGCAGTTCTCCAGACAAAGGAGTCCCGCGATAGGGACGTCCTAGGTGTCCGCAACTGAATCGTATGTTGAGCAGCTTGTGTCTGACCAGCTCCTTCGAACACCTTCCGTAGTAGTATTGATAGTAAACAGGTAGATCCGCCAGTTTTCTTCGATGTTCAAGACTAGGTCTTTAGTAAACTCTGGGTTATCCACAATACGGACTGCTCTCCTCTGTTTGGAGTCCAATATCTTGAGCAAGTGTCTGGGTGCCGAGCTCCATTCATGGGAACAGTATTCCAGAGATGGTCTTATCTGGGCCTTATAGAGCAGTAAAAGCTGATGAGGTGTATACAACTTTTTTTCTGTATAGAGTGCTCCTAGCTTTTGTGCTGCTGCCTTGTCGATTTTGGTGACGTGATGACGCCAAGCCATGTTGTTTCCTACGTTGATGCCCAGCAAGCTTATGGATGAGACCAGAGTCAGTGTTTGTCCTGTCATTGATAAGTCAGGCCCTGCGGTGTTTGCTTGTTTTGAGAAGACAGCTGCTTGAATCTTTCCTGCGTTAAACTGGACATTAGTTACCTCATCCCATTCCACGATGGCGTTCATATCCTCATTGATGGCAGCAATCTGATTTTCTCGCTCACGTTCTGAACGAGCAGCAGTAATTGGAGTCAGCGACATAAATTAGGATATAAGAATGCTGTCATCTGCAAAGCTCTAATTGAGATAATATACACCTTTTAGGAACTCCGGCATTGATTTTAAATTCCTCCGAG
>MU195954.1:0-10179 GCA_016904865.1 Pissodes strobi | reverse complement strand
GCAACTTTAAGAACCTATGTTGTACCCTTTCCATATCATCTATGTGTGCATACTGCATCTTATGCTGATGACCATACTAATGAGGTGTATTCTAGTTTTGATCTTATAAAAGAACAGAATAAAGTTTTAAGAGTATCAATGTCGTGAAACTCATGGCTAAGTCTGGTAATAAATTCGAGAGTTCTGGATGTTTCACTAATTATTGTTAAAGGTTACACCAAGATCCCCAAAATGTTCTGACCTAGGTAAATGTATATTGTTTATGGAATAAAGGTGTATAATTGGGTTAATTTAAACACTAAGCTTATATGTAGTATATAAATAGATTTCATTTATTGATCTAAAAACTAACTATTTTCACAGTAGGTATATTTGCCCACTGACTCTGATATATTTTTTTTGATCATGCTTCATTCCCTATTGCTCGAACAATATGAAAACTTATTTTTGATTTGCTCAAGGGAAAATATACATCATCGAACATTCAATATTCTTACTTTGTAAAACATTTTCATGAGAACTTTAATTTACATTTTGGTCGTCCACAAGGGGACATTTGCTGTAAGTGTGGATATCTAGATCTTCAAATAAAAAATCCTTCTCTTGGAGATGCATTTAAAAGAGAAGGAACCTCCGAACTAGCTGTACATAAAAGAAGAGCAAAATAGTTTTACTAAAGAAATCTAACGATGAGTGCAAAATTGTGATGAATTGGCAATAATACAATTCGCTTATATGCAAAATGTACACTTACAAGAATTTGCAGATCAGGACTTGTTTTGTTTAACACAGCTAACAGTTAATATTTTTGGTATGCACAACTGTAAGACTGCAAATCATTCTATATTTAGCATGATGGTATCGCAAGTAAGGGACCAAGCATCTAGGAGGCTTCTGGAAAAGGAATCTTAAGAGGTTATCATATAACATTAAGGCATTGATTATATTAATTTCTCGAAAGGCACTAAATATTAGCATAGTATAAACAAACATATTAGTTAGTACCTTTCCGAAATAAACGATTCATATATACCTATTATATTATTTGTAGCTAACTAAAATATCATATCCAAAGAGAAAAGTTGAACATTAAGTAGTTAAAAATTCCTTTTATTCTACAAACAAGTATATTTTGTTTACTGATATTCAAAATAGTAATTTTCTTGTGGCATTCAGAGTTCGACAATCTATTCTCAAATTATGGAAAATAAAATTGAATTAAGAAAGCCTTAGTTCTATAACTTGTGTGTATTTACTAGTAAGTGAACTCATAATGCTAATAACATGAGGGCTTCTGAATGAAAAATCCTTAATATATGATTCGACACTGGCTTTTCCATAGTGTAGTAAGTGTAGCGATTGCTGTATGACATAATATATTTATGATATTCTAACGTGATAAGCAAGATCACAATCTAAGGAACTAAACAATCTACAAATAAGAATTACTTTCCAGTGTATGTTTGTAAACATACCTACTATTTTAAAAATATTGTTTAAAACCTAAATAGCCAAGTGATACACTGTGTAATAAAACCCGCAGTTTCACAATTTCTCTATAATATTAAGTAAAATATTATTATTCTTCCCAGACTTGCTTACATTTAAACATAATTTAAAGTTCTCCCTACCTTATTTAATAAAAAGTCAATGAAAACTACACTGAAAAATATTCATACAAAACAGGCACTCTGGTCCCTGCTTTAATCCTCAATTTATGGGATTTTCTTTAGGATCAAAGGAAAATATAATACATTTCAGGTTTCTCAATGTTCAGAGCACTAAAACACAACTACCAATAGTTCTAAGATATTTGAAAATATAAGTAAAGAACTAAAAACAGAACCAAAACATGGAAATTGCAATGCAAGCAATAGTGAAAATGATAGCCATTCGCGCGCAGCTACGTCACAAAAACGTCAATGAGGGTGTGAGAGCCGCGGGGCACGGGGCAGAAAAAAGTGAACATGTGTTTAAATGGGAAGGCGCCATCCTTTCATATTAGTTTATCATTCTTGGTCCACGGCCACCTGTCCGAATCTATATTTTACAGACTAGATGTCCGGTTGCATGAGGTCATCTGAAGATATTGAAACGGTTCGGTAGAATTTCCGTTTTTTTTTTTTATTAATTTGTTTACATTCTGATTCTGTTCTGTTGTTGGCAAAATAACGTTGATGATATTTCGTCTCGTTTTCTGTTATGGATGGAGAATGTTAATAAACCGGATAGTATTCTAATGCTACAGAAAATCAGAAAAAGGAGCTAGAAACAGCAGACAGCAGACTCGAGCTTTCTCTGACGGCGAAACCAAACTAACATGAGACATGAGCTAAAGCGATGTTGGTTACTATTTGTATTTTCTAGTCCTCCTATGTTGTCATTTATTATTACCATACCTTTGCCATTTTGGACTGGTAAAAAAAACAAGACCTTGCCGCCTTGCCCGGATCACAGAGTTGCGCGCGCATAACATTGTTGACAAAAATGTCTAATATTACATTTCTGGCCACTTTACCCTAAAGGTATGGTATTTGTTAACAATGCAATGCGCCCGCATCTCTGAAGCGCTTTGATGTGGTCCGGGAAGCATTAATACATTCCTTTGGCACCTAGGGGTTGTTATTGGTCAAACCATTCAAAATTTGAACTTCAATCAACGCGCAGGTGCGAAAATCGTCTACGGAATTTGATTCGTTGCCAAATTCAGGTACGGAATGTAATACATACTTTTGCAGTGTAAGTATTTTCCGAAGGCTTCAAAGAGTATGGTAGAAGTTCGAAAAGGATGAGAGGCGTCTTTTAAAGACAAGCGTCTTCAAACAGCGGTTTGTAGTTAGTACTGTTAATTTCACGCATGGACCTCCGCTCGCTTCGCTGGCTCCGGGGCGCAACCAAACAAAACCAACCCTATCAAAACCTTATAAAAATACAAAAAATTCTTGCCACTGACGGGAATCGAACCCGAAGACAACCCGAAGCATCGTATCGGATCCTTGAGTGGAGAACGGTAGATTTTCAAGGGTTTTAAACCGACAAAATAAAGGGTAATACTATTATACATTTTTAAACGCTACGCAGAACAGACACATCCAAACGATAAGGTATTTCTCACTCACTGGTTAAATCGTGTGGTAGTGTGGTGTGGTGCCGTTGCGGCCCGTTGGCGATATTACAGTTCGTAGTGCACTTGTGAATGCATGCTATTTAAAGACCTGCAATTGGCAAGTATATGTCCCTCCGCTCGCTCCGGGGCGCAAGAGAAGCAAACTAACCAAGTGCTAACGCAATCCATACCCAAGAAAAACCCAAAAATCAAGAAAAAACTGTTAACTTAAAAAAAACACCGACGGGATTTGAACCCGGGTCGCCGAAGTAAAGGCCAACCATGCAGACTCCTAGTCCATCTGCTTAGTTACAAACAGCTGGTTGCATCACGAAGACATGCGTCACCTCACGTAGCTAGCCAATCACGCGCCTCTCATTCACAAGTGCACTATGAACTGAAATCTCGTGGCCCGTTGGCCCCGTTGGCGAGATTTTAGATGCCAGTGCACTCGTGAATGAGAGGCGCGATTGGCTAGCTCGTGAGGTGACGCCATGTCTTCGCGATGCAACCAGTTGTGTTTGTCAGCAGATCGTCTAGTAGACTAGCGTCTTCAGACAGCGATCTAATAATCTTTTCTGGTCAACTTCGGCGACTGGCCGAACGTGGACAATTTTATAATTCGCATGACCCTTTGCTCGCTGCGCTCGCTACGGGGGCTCAGGGAAAGGAAACTAACCAAGTGCTAACCAAAACCATTGTCTTTTCAAAGCCAAAACTAACCCAAGACATACCCAAAATCAAGAAAAAAAACTGTTTACATACATAACATAAAAAACAAACACTACTATCTAACCACTGAACTATTAGACGGTGGGAAGTAATTCAGTGTAACGGGAACACATGGGCATTGTCTTTATATAAAGAATAACATGGGTAATTATTATTGTCTTTGTGGGTAATTCTGCCGATTCGGCCAACGTCGGGTCGCGTCGTGGAACCGACCAGAAAAGGTCAAAACAGATCGCTGTCAGAAGACGCTATTGCCTAGGGGTCTGCATGGTAACGGGGCGTCCTACGTGAGCGATTTGCAGTGAACGCGAATCAGTAGCGATGCCGTGCGACGATATCAATTTTTCGTACGGCATCGCCAGCGCTTCGCGTTCGCTGCAAATCGCTCAACTAGAACGCCCCATTAGCCTTCACTTCGGCGACCCGAGTTCAAAGCCCGTCGGTTTTGTTTTTACAAGTAAACAGTTTTATCTTGATTTTTGGGTTTCTCTTGGGTTAGCACTTGGTTAGTGTCCTTTTCTTGAGCCCCGGAGCGAGCGGAGGGCCATATTCCTGCCAATTGCAGGTCTTTAAACCGCATGCATTTACAAGTGCACTAGTATCTGAAAATCGCGGGGCGTTGCAAAATTCACCGGTATCGAACACAACCAGAGAGTCAGCTCATCAAACCGATTGAAGAACTCCCCACTGAATTTACAAGAGTCTAGATGCAGACCCCGGCCGTTTTATTTAAAGCTTCAAACCCTATCCCGGGGTATTATGTATGATGTATGGTAGTTTTGCATGACCCTTCGCTCGTTACGGGGGCTCAATCAACAAGAACTAGCCAAAACTAACCCAAGGCTAACCCAAACTAACCCAAAATATTATTATGACTTTGCATGACCCTCCGCTCGCTTCGCTCGCTACGGGGGCTCAATCAGCAAGAACTAACCAAAACTAACCCAAACTAACCCTAAATTAAGATAAAAAGGTAAATTAATAAAAAACAATTAAAAAAAATCTGTCGCGACCGACGGGAATCGAACCCGCAGCGTCGGGACGAGACGCAAGCACGCTACCCTCTACACCACCGAGGCCTTGCTGGAACTTTGCTAGACCGTAGTGAAATATGCATTTAATCAAAAAGGTGATGCTGGTTGCATAACACGGGGTTTGAAGCTTTAAATAAAACGGCCGGGGTCTGTAGCTAGACGCTTCTACTGAATTTGACGTTCATAAATCCAAATGTCAGTGTCGTGTCGATCAAAACAAAAGCAGAACTGCGACTGAGAGATTAAAAAATTGTTATTGTGCTCTAGACAAAGGTAAGCTATTTTAAATATACTGAATTTCTAATAATCTAATCAATCTTATCTTTAATTCGTAGTTATCATGGCTTTAAATCCTGGTACATCACTTCTGAAATCTTGTTGCGGCTTGTCCAATCCATTCAAAATTTTGGCAGCCTCGTATCACCCAAAAGTGATAGATCATTACGAGAATCCACGCAATGTTGGCTCTTTGGATAAAGAGGATCAAAATGTTGGCACGGGCTTGGTTGGGGCACCTGCTTGCGGTGACGTTATGAAATTGCAAATCAAAGTTGACGAAAATGGAAAGATCATCGATGCTAAATTTAAAACATTTGGATGTGGTTCAGCTATTGCAAGTAGCTCCTATACAACAGAATGGGTTAAAGGAAAATCTGTGAATGAAGCTTTGAAGCTTAAGAACACGGCAATTGCTAAAGAATTATCTTTACCTCCAGTGAAACTGCATTGTTCAATGCTTGCCGAGGATGCTATTAAAGCTGCACTATCTGACTATAAGATTAAACAAAAGAAAGGAACAAATACCTAAATATGGGATGCTGAAATTTATGTTCGTAGATTTATCACATACGTTACAAAAAAATTATAATTAAGTACTCCCAGTGATGTGTATGTTGCTTCTCTTTAAGCCCATATAATCCATACTTTTTTTAGACTAGAATATTTTAACAAATTCTTTTTGTGATGTAATTGATGAATTTATGGTAACTAGGAATGTGATATTTTGGGATGTAGTTGGATTAATAATACTATAATAATAGATCAGTGCGATATATAATGTGTTTATTTTAAGACTAGAAAGCATATTATATAAGTACATTTTTACAAAACTCGAACACTAAACATTAAAACCACTATAAAACGGATACTAGCTATGCCTTTTCCCCTGCTTTTGAGCTGTCCTTATGGTTATACATTTTTTATCTAGGAATGATAAAAGATCCTAAAAAACAATATTATATTTAGTCCGTTATCCACTCGAATTCGAGATGTCTGGCCAGAAAGTATAAAACATATTCATGCCTAATGTCAAATCGTTTGTATATTTTGTTTTATATAATATAGAAAGATAAATCTTGAAACTGAACAGTCGCAAAGCAAAAGTTAAAAGAGGACCAGGAACTAATTTATTTCAAATTATCAAGAGCTGTTTAGAAAAATTTTCTAGGTACCTATACCACTAGATACTATATTTTTATTTACAGTCACTATTTTGGTAAAATATTTCAATTATGGCACTATGTGGGAGGCATTGGCAGACAAATTTACACAGTGCATTTCTGATGGTCAGAAGAAATTTATGCTCAAAGCAAAGAGCAACCTGTTTTTTCTCTCCCAATGTGTCGCCAGAAGATGCACTTCTCGTCTGCCTTTAGAGAAGAACCTGTTGGAAATGAATTACATAATTCGGGATGGGTAGTGCAAATTGCAAACTATTTCTTTATTAAAACGGGAAACCCCCATTACTAAATAACAACAGTATACAATATGGTTATGTCAATATAAATTTACAAAATCAAATAAGAAATTCTAGAATAAGTAATTCCAGAACAATAGGTAACAGCCATACTAAAAATAACAACCAAATCACAAGAACATTAATACTGGTATAAAATGGCAATATTTTAGTGCCAACTGCAGTTTATACCAATAGCAATAACATTACATCAAAGTATCCTTAGCAGAGTATTCCAAAAGACTTGAAAAGAGCCATGAAAAACATTGAATCTATCCTCTCCACTTAAAAACTCCAGAGATCTGTCCACAAAAGAATGTCTACCATAATTTGTTCTGTGAAAACTAACGGAACATAAATTATGCCGATGCCGTAGCGTTCTTTGCGGAACTGAAAAATTATTTCCGATAGCAAAAATGGACATGATATAAAACCATTATTTAGTATTTTATAAATGAGAGAAATGTCATACATAATCCTTCTTTTATCCAGAGTAAGCAATGTTAGTTTATAGGAGAATAGTCATGATCAGCACTGAGATTCAAATTAAACCTATAATTACAATATCTCAAGAATTTGTTTTGTATTCTCTCGAGTAATGACATAAACATTATACTGTGGCGTCCAGATAATTGGACCATATTCAAGTTGTGATCTGATCAAACCAACATACACTGACCTCACAGCTTCGAGAGAGAGATCCGTACAATTTCTTAAAGTAAATCCCAACATCCTCTGAGACTTAACCGCCAATTGATTGACATGCTCACCAAAACCCAAATTAGAATCAAAAGGTATTCCCAAATTCTTAGCCAGTTCCCTGTTTTCCAGCAAATGACCATCAATTGAATAAGAGGATGGGATCTCATTTTTCCTTTTATTAAAAGAAATCTTAAAGCATTTTTCAACATTCAAATCTTACAAGTTTAACTTACACATTCACACAGATTATCTAGATCCCCCTGAAGTAAACTAATATCAGTATCATTCAGAACCAATGAAAATAATTTGAGATCATCAGCGAACATCAAAAATTCACAATGCTTTACACAATCCTTGAGGTCATTGACAAAGAGACTAAACAGCAAAGGAGAACAATGCCCCCCCTGAGGGACCCCAGAGCACACATCAATCACTCTTGACAAAAAATTACCAATTTTTACCTTTAAACTTCTCTCACTAGGAAAACTAAGCACCCACTTCGCCAATATGTCTGAGAACCCTAAATACTTCAACTTCTCAATCAACAAGTAGATTGGTTACCATAGATCGACCTCCCCTAAAGCCATGCTGCTCCTCAATTATAATCTCTTGACACTGCCAATTCAAAAAGCCATACATTAAACTATCAACAACTTTTGGGATAGAAGACTGTATAGATACACTACGATAGTTTTTAATATCATTTCTTGAACCTGAATTAAATAAAGAAGGAACAAAACTTTCCTTCCAAATAACCGGAAAACACCCCAGCAGACAAAGATATATTAAATAACTTACACAACGGCTGAGATAATGAATACATACACTGCCTCAAGACCAAATTTGGAATACCATCAGGACCAATCATTAACTTATTAGGAAATGGCCCCAGATCGAATACCTCGGACACACTTATAATTGAACAGTCAATATTAATTTGTGGTAAAGATCCCACAGGAGGTATTGCATTTGAACGTGAGAAGACTGTAGCAAAGTGGTCAGCAAAAAGATCAACAATTCCCTGACCATCAGTAGCTATTACATTGTTTAGACTCGTGTTTTTTGAACTTCTTTTTTTATTTACAAAATTCCAGAAATGTCTGGGGTTGGTAGTCAGATCACTATTTATTGTGTTTAAATCATTCACATTCACTCACATAACACTCCTGTGCTAATTTTTTACACTGTGCTCTAACCCTACTAAATTCCAAATAGTCTGTGGCACTCTTAGACCTCTGATATTTTTTGTGTTTGTTTTTTGAAGAGAAATCAACTTCCTTAAATCTCCAGAAAAGTAGGGCGGAAAGTTAGATGTCCTAAATTTTTTCTGTGGAATAAAACACTGAATCCCATAGTTTAAAATTGTATAAAATTCGGAGACAATAATATCTATATCGCCATTATTGAAAATGTGACACCAATCTATTGAAAATAAATAAATAATCATTTAGACCCCCACCACCCAGAGTATGAAGTATGATTAATAGAGTCACTAAAAACAGGATCCAGAGATTTAAAACAATGAGTGGAACAATCATTCTTAAATAGTAAATCCAAAAATATGTTTCGACTCTTCAGAGCATCAAATTGGTGCATATTATAGAAGCCATACATTTGTGCCAGTTGTAAATCAGATGAATTGGCTGGACATCTCACTTCCACTCCATTTTCAGCATTCGCCTCAGGTAAATTAAAGTCCCCATGCTATGTACAGCTTAGAACTAGGATACTCAGCACTAATTTGTTCAACTGTCAGACAGTGGTCCCTGTACAGATCTTCAGATGATCCAGGAGGTATATAAATACCCCCTAAAATAAATTCAGCTTCCAAACATTTACATAATACAAACAATTGCTCAAAGGTAGTCTCAAAATTACTGAAAATTGAAGCCTGCATATGATTTTTCACCATGATCAGCATACCGCCCCCTCTCCCTTTCACCGTAATCTGTGCATTACGGTCAGCTCTAAATATGTTGTAGTTACTGCAACTTAGTTCCTCCGAACAGATATCTTCATACAACCAGCTTTCTGTGATAATAACAATGTCATAATTTAAAGAATTCACTGCCAAATTAAAGTCCGAGATCTTGGTACGCATTCCACTAACGTTCTGGTAGTACATCAATAATGGGGCACTATCTAGTTTTTTCTATCGGGTTGTCTGTAATTTTTTATAACCTTAGGACAACCATTGATATACCGAATTACAAAACTCTTATCATTCCCTTCATTTTTCAGCTCCAATTCAGTTAATGCTTTCTTAAATTGCTCCCTCCGTATTGTAGTCTGATCAGAGCTGATCTTATACTGGGATTGAACTAACTTTTTCTTAGCCTTCAATACTTCCTTAACAAATGACGGATCAGCACAGATGACCTTCAGTCGTCTACAAGCGTTATCCTTCTTTCTACCTATTCGAAGAACTTTCTCTACCTTTTTCACACCTCTAATGCTCGGACTGATATTCAATGTTTGAAAAACCTCCTGCACCACTTTCTTATCATCTTCAATCCTTACTACCCGATTCTTTCACATTATAAATTATAAAGTTCCTAGATCTGGTTGCCATTTCCTCCATTTCATTAAAGACTTCTTTCGTATTAATTTCCGAAGCACCATGGTTGCATTTCTGATTTTTGACAGTTTCAAGCTAATTTTTGATAAGTTCCACCTCCTTCTTCAACTCTCCAATTTGTTGCAAAAGGACAGACACATTTTTAAAAGCCTCTCTACATGGTTTACAGGAATACATCATAGTGCGTTTTTGAATAACAACAGCTCTGAGTTCTGATGCATTCAATCCTGTGCAGGCCTGTGGGGGGTGTATAATAATGTGGCAACTGTCACAACACACTGCCTTAGCTCCT
>JAEQML010074842.1:0-14141 GCA_016904865.1 Pissodes strobi | reverse complement strand
ACAAGGTGTTTAATTATGACAGAAATTTTATATTCCCGGTCTAACACAGAAATGTTGTACGTACGGTTGTTGCATGTTGCCAAGCAACGAATACAATATACTGGAATCATGACTTTTGCGATGAGAAAACACATCGGAAAGGTATAGTTTTTCGTCCGATCGGATAAAAACTAAATAACTGCAAATTTAGAACTTGAAATTTGGGAATAAGAAAAATTTTCCCGTGCGGGCGCACCGGAAAAACTTACTTCCTTTGCTCAACAGAGACTTCGAAAATGATAGTTTCAGAGAGGTATTATAAAAAAAGTTTTTTTCTACTACCGTGCGTAAAATACTCACTTTACGCACTCTCTAAGATTCGTAAAATAGACCTTTTTAATGTGCAGTGCGTAAAGTAAGTTATTTTTATTACGCATGCATCATAATCAACGATTATCGCACGCTGCAGCGTGCTTAAAATGCTGTTTATGATGCGCCTGCTTTTTTAGATGTTGCTATAGAAACATTTGATCATGTCAAATGTGACAGATTAATATATTCCTCAATATATCCCTTAAGTTTAATATTTAAAGCATTTTTGAGATTATGATGCATTTGTAATAAAAAATAGCGTATGATATACGGGTATAAGAGGCCCTTAAGGCCCTTGCGACTTACAAAACACTCCGATGCGCGTCGTGTTTTGAAATATGTCGCGCGTGCTTTAAAGACCCTCTTATACACTTATGTCATAATATACTATTACGCACTAGTGCGTAAAGTAAAGCTGGCATATTTTTTGACGTTTACTGACATATTCTTTGACGTTTAGGACAGTGCCTAAAATAATATATTTTACGCACTAGTACGTAAAATAATTTATTTTACGCACTAGTGCGTAAAGTAATATAATATTATTTTAATTTGTTCATATATTTTTCGATAGTAGAAAAAATTTTGTATGCTGCTCATGTGTAAAGTATCCTTTTTTTATTCATGGGATTCTCGCATTCGCCTACGGCTCATGCGACAATATTCCCATTCATAAAAAAAGATTGACTTTACACACTTGTTGTATAAATAAATTTCCGTTCCCTGATTTCAAGCGCTAAATTTGCAGTGATTTACTAACAAAATAAGCATTGAGTATAATAAATTGGGTTAAAATTTGACAGCGATGAATTCTACAAAATTAATTTAATACATTTAGCGTCAATAGTTTAATTTTTAAGTAAAATTTATTTTATTTATTCAATCACAACAAAGCATTAAAACACATTTCCATAGCAACGCTTGATAAATATTAGATACCCGCGTCATGCTTTTGTTTATATTTTAATTCAAAATGTATTATGATATGAGTTTGGACACATAGAATTATAATAATTGTATGTTTATGTTTTAATTTCAGAGTGGTATTATGAAAACAGCGTTCATTCACGCCCAGAAACAGTTTTTCTCGTGTTAACCACGCCTCACACCAGAAACTTTCGTGCGCGCACTGGAAAAGCCTGGTTTCCAAAGTGCTAAAAGAGAGCGATAAAGATAGAAGTTTTAATAAAGGCTGCAAAGCAAAGATTCTTGAAGGAAATAGGCATGCACTTACGAAAAAAATAATATTTCATAGCAAAGCTCGAGAGCCATGAGGAAATGTCAAGATTAGTAGAACCAGCGAATATCAACTACGACAAGAAGGCCCACTCAATGGCAAGAGCGCGCTACAAAGGAATCGTCGTTTATTTTCTTCGTTGCCTGGTAACAATCGGCGAACTTCGCCGCACACAGGTTGAATTTAAATAAAAGCTGGACATAAACGATATTTTCTTTTGCGTTATATTTAATCAAATCTATGACGAAATTATTTATAGCACTCTAATACTCTATTTGGCTTTGGAAAAACACAATTGATATCTTCTGAATTGTTTGCAGCGCCCTGTCAAACTTACGTTATTTTTTTTTTATTATTATCACCAAATAAATATTTTGATAAAGTTTGTATTCAACTGGCTGTTTCAAAAATCTGTTAACGTTTTTAATTAGTTATTATTGATAACAATACTAAAGGTACAATGTAATAACTAATATTTAAAAGATTTTGATTTTGTGTTAATGATTTCACCATATTTCCGAATACTAATATTCTGACAAAAGACATCAAGAAGAAAATGTTGCTCGAATTTGCCCCATCTTTTAATATTTAATTAAATTTTGGAGTTTTGGGTGATTTTAAAATTGGTTAAAGGTTTCGCACAATATTTTTACTGTATATTTCATTCCTATTTTGTAATAAAACACAACTAAAAAATAGCGATATTATCTTTTATCGAATTTTGACTCGACTATAGAATTTAGGCGTGGAAATTAATCTGACAAAAGGATGAGCTGGTCTATGGCCGCCGCGTCAAAGGTCGCCTGCCAACATGATTGTTTTATTTGTATCATGGCCTGCCGATATTCTGCTAGTGTTCGAGCGGGGAAGGAGACACACCATTGACATGCCGCCGCGGAGAGTGATCTTTCTTATCATATAGTTTTGCCCAAATACATAATAAAAAGATAAAGACTGATGTACTATACTGCTAGCGTGCTAACGCTCCATTGAGGTTATGTGTTGGTGTTATACCTAATTGTGCAACAACTGAAGCCAGATTATCAGAAAATGGCGCGTCGAAATGAGGATCCCTTATTGGCTAAATTTGTAACGTGCGCAGTATCCCTGCTGCTGTCTTGTTTGAGCATTTACGTTTCTCTGTTTTTTTTTGCTTCATATGTTGTACTAAAAGTATTTTCAAATGTCATTTAAATTACCCTTAACGCAACGCATTATTAAATTGGAATTTTAAAAGCTATATCTGTTGTAAAGTCATCGGTACGGGTGGGCAAGAAATTGAATAATCGATTAAACGTTAATATTTTAGCAAATAACTGAATAATCGATTAATCGAAATAATCGATTATCGATATTTTCTGAAATATTAATCGATAAGTCGATTAATCGGTAATTTCTTAAAAGTGAATCGAATAATCGATTATTGTCGCCCACCCCTAATCCCATAATATTGTTGTAAGTGAAACCGAAGCTGAAATTTCGGTAGAATCATTATTGCTGATGCAAGACTAATGTTATTATAAAAAGAGGTAATAAATACTTTGGCTGAATCAGCAGATAAAAATTTATAATTTAGTTTTGAACAACAGCTGCACTGATGCTTCTATATTTTTTACTAGTTTCGTCCCTATTAGATTAATTTTTAAAAATAGCGATAACTCTGAAATACACGTACGGCAAAATTGCAGGCCCTCATCAACGCGTTTCTGTCGTCCGCTTAACATTCATTTTGCTCGTGAGACTCCTGAATTAACCGTTGCAAAAACAAAATTTGGATCACCGAATTAAAAATTTAAAACCCTTTTTTTACAACGAAGGAGCCCTTAATTTTCAAAATCATTTTTTTAAAACGATTTAAAAACATACAAATGATTTTTATACATGATTTTTATCGTTAGTGATAATTGATACTCCCTATATATAAATATAGATGATGAGCAAAAAATTCAACAATTATTTGTCTAAAACACGATATACTAAACGTATAATACTTAATAACTTTTATGTCTTATTTCTGGTAAACCTTATTATGGCCAGCTTTCCTAGAAATTCGACCAGTATGCGCCGGGTCCAAAGGTCACATGCCAGTATCATGCTAGTTTTCGCGCGGGGAAGGAGACATACCGTTGACGTGCTGCCGCGGAGAGTGAATCTTCTTATAGTAGTTAATATTCGCTGGTAGAACCAAAACATTCTAATTTTGATTGTGCAGCTTTTATACTTAGCCTACACAAGTATGAAGTTTAATTTTATATAATACTGTACTATAAAAATGTGGTGAAGCAATAAATAAATAATATTGTGAACCACACTTTTCGCTAACTCGTTTTATTTCGTCTGTATTATTACAGCCACTAATATTTTCACATTAAACCTTAAAGCTCAATAAGCAGTCACCATAATTGCATCACCCCATGACCCCACACTGCCGCCGCGCGCCACTCGCCCTGCAGGGTTGTCACGACCTCGCTTATTCCAAAGTTACGTCGCCTATAAAACGTGCTTGTTACATTCGGCCATCTTGCAATAATTAATGCCATCATTAATTTTAACTCTCCAGTAAATCAACCAGTTCTTGTTAATCTGTGCATTCAGCAAATCACCTACAATAAAGGTTTCACCTGCAGCTACAACCTTACGCCTTTTATCGAATATCACATTCATTGTCAGGTTTTCACTCGCCTTTTGCTGTCCCAAAAGAAGTTTGGATCTTAAATCGCCATAGGTCTCGCCTTCCACCAACGGAATATTCGCCATTTGCACCTCGCCAGTCAGATTCGCATGCGCCTTTCAACCTGACCATTCGCACTTGGTGTAGCACTAACCCAAACTAACCCAAACATCTTGCTCTTAAACGCTAATCCGCTGTCGGAATAATACGCCTTGGGTACCCAAATTCGCTAAACCCTTTCAATTTGAGAATCGCCTCAGAAGGCCGAAAAGTCTTCGTCGCCTTCGCCAGTGTATGATTCTGGAATTCCTCGCTTCTCCAATTCCACGATATCGGTTTATGAACGCCCATACCTATCAAAAAAGGAAAGAAATCAAGTATATAAGTTGTCAGGGAAGGAGCAACTACATGTTCTCGCATTCGCCTGTAAGTCGAAAGGTAGATCATCAATCAGGCACGAAAGCGCCTTTGTGCCTGAAAGCTTACGCCTTTCGATCAACGCCATTTTATCGTGATAATAATGGGTCATGGTTTTGCCCACCAATTTAACTCTCGCTATCATTTTCTTGAGCAGCTGAGCAAAATCATGCATCCTAAATGCCACCCTCCAGTCTTCCCAAGAGAGGTTATATTTATCGAGCCGATTAAACCAGCCCCTTGCTGCGCCTTGAAATTTCGCGTGCATAAAATATGCTCTCTCATAGTTCGACCATCCATGAATATCGCCAAACTGATCAATTTTGTTCAATCACCTTATTACGTTACAGTCCCGGCACGCGGCTGTCAGGATCGAACGGATCAATAATGTCGCCGCCTGCCCTTGGTCTTGACCTCATACAGTTCGAAATACAAGCGGAGTTCGCACTTTCGACAGGAGCATGCCCTACCGCCTGAGGAATGCTTTCACCTGATTTTTCGCATTTCCTGTTACTCTTGGTACCGCCACTACTAACGGTTGCCTTGTGTTTTGTCGCCTTTACCATTACGGCCGCCACAATCTGTTGGATACTAGCTGCCAAACCGCTTTTCAACAGCTTATGCACCATGGAGACTATTTCGTCTTCTATCGTCGATTTGCTTTTGCCGTGTTCGCCCTCGGTCAATTCAGGCTCGTAATTGTGCTCTGAACCATCACTTCTGCCTTCCTCCATAGGCAATAAGCAGGAAAACGTCTTGACACACCAATAAAGACAGTTATCATCAGCATCAGCCTCTCGACGTCCACTGCTGGACAAAAGCCTCATCAAGTGTTTTCCATTCTTCTCTATTTTGCGCGGTTCCAATCCAGTTTGTGGTTATTCGCTTTATATCATCCGTCCATCGGGTTGGTGGTCTCCCTACACTTCTTTTATCAGCTCGAAGTCTCCATTCTATTAATTTCTTCGACCATCTCCCGTCCTTTGTTCTAGCCACATGTTCAGCCCATCGCCATTTCAGCTTTGTAATTCTTTCTATTATGTCTTAGACTCCCGTTCTGCGTTTCGGACTCTGTCCCTCAGGCTCACACCTATCATCGCTCTCTCCATTTTTCTTTGTGCTACCTGTAATTTTGTTATGGTTGCCTTTGTCAGTGTGAGAGTTTCTGCTCCATATGTTATCACCGGTAATATAAAAGTTTTACGTTTTAGACTGATAGGCAAATCATTTTTAAGGACGTTTCGTAGCTTTCCAAAAGCATCCCAGAGAGATTCTTCTTTGAAGCTCGTTCGTCTGGTTATCCCTGCCGATACTGATTTCATGGCCTAGATACACATACTTTTCTGCTGTTTTTATGTTTGTCAGTTATAGTAGGTACGTCACAATTACTACAATTATAATCGGCACACGCACTTATCGTAACTTTTTAAAAAATTGCCGAATATCAATCCACTCTCAAGGATAACAAAATACCTCCAGTCAATTGTTAGATTTTTTTTGTGACGCCGTCACACACAAAGAAAAATAAAACTCTAACGTGATTCAGCTAGCCGAAAATCGTGTTTTTCACTGCTCTTCACAACAACTAATATAATCCATAGGTTATCCCACTTCTGATCTGTAAACACTTTTCACTAACTCAACGTACAGTCATCATAATTGCATCACCTCATGACTCCACACTGCAGCCGCGCGCCACCCGTCTTGCAGGGTTGTCACGTCCTCGCCGATTCCAAAGTTATGTTGCCTATAAAATTTACTCGTTACAATATCTTTCTTTTTCCTCTTAATCTAGATTCTGACGGATTGGCGTAGGAGTCCAAAATATAAATTCAATAATAAATATTGGTAGCCAGTGAAAAGCATGATATATTTTCCAATAATGCATACACATTAATCATTTCGAATGTTCGGATCATTACTAATAATAGCCGATCCCATCCATCTTAAAAGACACTATCCAGAAAATAGTGGTTCTGAAAATGAATAGAGACTAAAATATTTTTAGGAGTCTTCGAATGAAGGAAATAAAGATAGTTATATCTAGTCATGGAACGACATAACGATTGTGTTTTTGGGCATCTTTTCATCATTTCGGTACTAGACAATAATAGATTCAAGGCAAACACTGTCAACGGTCACAGAGACATAAACATACATATCTGCTTATCCATCATTTCCAGGCTAGGACGAGCATTGCTACTGTAACGAAAGTTGTTTGTTACTCGATCTAATGGATCGGATAATGACTTTCGAATATAGAATAAACGAGCAGTACTTCGATTTCAAATTATTGACAAACGTATAAATTAACAATTTTTGAAGTTGCTCATTGACTAAAATTGGTCATTGAAATTGTCGAATATAACTATCTGGTGTATGACCGTTCGACAGTTTCTCATTGCCTTAACATAATCCATGGAACCATACGCTTTGCAACAACCCCACACACTTTGCAATGGGCACTTAAACCATTGTTCTGAACCAAGTTCTATTGCTTGCTGTACAGCAAATCGTTGTAGGTGTCGTTGACCCTACAAGAATGTTTATTTCATGCTAATTGAACTTTATTGGTGACCTTCTTTTAACCTGTCATTAGTTTACAACAGTATCAACCTTTTTGACTATTATACCGTCCCTCCACACTGAGCCGAGTTAGGACAGGCAATACACAACTTAATGTAAAAGCCAAAAACTTATTTATTGTTGACACTCTCCTAACAGTTGTAGAACTTTACGATGCTCTCTTTTAGAGCTAGCCGTTTATTGTTTTGCATTTTATCATTATTATAAATTTGCTAAAACCAATAACAGGAATCAATCTAAATCATTACATTTTAATTAGCTGTGTTAAGCTATGATTGTCTGCCAATAAATTTACGTATTTTCAGCGTATTCAATGACATCAGCATTTATTTTAAAACATTAAAGACAGGCTGACTAATATTTTATATTTGTAAAATCAAAAAATCACCGCCACTGTTTTCTTTATCCCTTACACACAAAGTATAGTACAGTAATGCTCGGAGCAATACCAATAAAGACCGATCTCATGCTGATACCGATCCTACCTTGCGTTTGCCGCTCGCAATCCATGACTTATTTTATTATTGTATTCTGGCAATTCAAATTCAAGGGATAAACCCTGGTTGAAACAATTTCTTTAAAATGCCGTTTTACTATCGAGCGGATATCATAACGCGCAAGCGGACCACGATATCAGTTTTGAAAACAATTTTAAAGGCAATTTATTCTCGCAAGCGGGGAAATTCATAAAAGTTTATTGGCTTAAACGCCCGCAAATGAAACTTTTTGTTAACGGTATTAGCTTTTTATTTATTTCTGAGTAATATCGCATTCAAGGTTGTATATTATGATTGCAAGAAAATGCTAAATAGGAAGATTATAAATGGACAAAAATAGTGTGATGTTGATAGGTATATGGAAATCGTGGGTTTTCAATTTATCCAATGAACTGCGTTAGAAAATATGGAGAAAAACCTTACCTGAGAAAGTTAGTGTTGATAATATATCTGAGAATATCCTTCCCTCTAAGGAACTCTTCGTTAAAACGGAGTTTTATCCACAATACCGAAACAGAATTATTGAACTTGACGGGCGTTCAGCTAACATGCTAGTAGCATCATCAGGAGATGATTAAAACTAAATTTAAAATCTACCTAAGTCTTTTTTATACTAAATGTTTGCTTAATCAAACGGAAACAAAGGAACCAATCCTGGAATCCCACTAGTTACGCTCGATTAACCAATACAATGGATTATACGGAATAGACCCTCTATCTCTATTTAAACTATTCTTACATTTAATAATTTCCATACTATGATACGCGTCTAACAATCTCCTATCAGTTTAGTTAGTTCATGAGATATTAATTTAATTCTTAGTTTATGTTAATTTCACTCAGCACTTTAAGGCGTTATAAATGTTTAACTTTAAAAGTGGACTTCAAATTTTGGGAGATCTACCGTAGAATCGACTTTTTCGGCAGGCATACTTCAAGAAATATGTTCCTGTGAATTGCCCTGCTCGAGTTGGATCTGAAGATTAGGACATGATTAGATCCCTATTACGTCTCTGTGGACTGCAGTAGGTGAGCGACGAAAGACTGCAGGACTGATGGTTTGCTTGACTATTTATATCATAAAATCTGCTAACCATTGCATCTTTAAGGTTCATAATTGCTTGGAATGTTCGCTCGCGTTGTTTATAAAGTAACTTGAATATTTACCTAACGGTTTTCAAGTTCAAACTGGGGACATGGTGATAATTAACTAACAGTTTAAGTGTTTCTAGTAATTTACAATATCTGGATATTTCGCGCAGTGCACTTGACAGAAGAGCAAGTGGTGTGGTGTCTTATATCATTAATATTTATTTAATTACATTCTCAAATAGGCAGATCCTAGATTAATAGTATTTATCAATCTAAGATCAAAAATAGCAACAGGATGAGACTTTCGAACAAAAGACGGCTATTTTTCTGCTTGCGCCTGCCATCACAGGACGACTTTTACGATATTAAGTTAGGCGCTTATACTGAGGCTTAAGTTGTTGAATGAATGACAAATAATAATAGCTCGCAAATCTGGAACTTAAACATCAGGCAATCCAGACTTGATGTTGTTAATATTGGCCTTAATGACAACCTTGAGTGGAACAGGCGATTCATTGTGTGATATGTATATGACAACTAGTAATTTTTTTTCTTATATAGCGATGGCACACACTTTAAAGGGAGATCTTATGGCACTCGACTCGACGAGCGGTATATGTGCGAAGATGTTGATTGGCACAGTTCTTGAATAGCTGTAGGCTGTAATAAGGGGGAAACAGATGTCCCGGGAGTGAGTTCCACAGATATGCAGTGCGCCAGACAACGGAGTCCTTATAAAGCGATGTTCTAGGTATTTCCAGTTGTACGACGAATAAGTGCGCTCTTGCCATCTGTCGTGACTGTCTGACAGGAGTTGCTGGAGGCGGGCCAAATTTAGGGAACATCTGCCGCAAAAATATCTGTAAAACAGGGATATCTCGGCTACATGCTTGCGGTATTCCAGGGTCAACTCGGGGTTACCTACGAGACGCACAGCTCTCTTCTGAATGGAATACAGCCGCTTTAGGGTGTGCTTTGGTGCGGCACTCCAGATGTGTGAGCAATATTTTAAGCACGGTCTTATTGGCGCTTTGTAGAGCAAAAGCAACTGCTGCGGTGTATACAGTTTTTGTTGCGAAATAGCACACCAAGCTTCTGCGAGGTTGATTTTGCTATGTTAGCAACGTGGTCATGCCAGGACATATTGCTGTTGACCGAAACACCTAGTAGTCCGATTGACGATGACTGAAGAAATGGTCGATCCTGCCATAGTGATGTCAGGGCCCGCCCTATTGGTTTTCTTGATAAACGTGGCTGCTGGGGTTGGGCTGCATTGAACTGGACCAAATTTCTGTAGCCCCAAGTTCGAACTTTCTCCAGATCCTGATTAATTGATATAATGTGTTCCGGTCTGCGGTGATAAGTCTCAGTCGCTGGTAAAGGTTTTTCTAAGGACAAGGGTATTCTCATCTGCAAAACTGTAACTAGAATCGTAGGTGTTTAGTTGCATATTTACTTTTTAATAATTTCAACTGAATTCATATTTACGTTTTCTTCCACGAGAACGTGACTGAGTCTCGTATATTATAGTTGCTGGACTCGTATGCGTAACATTTTTTAAAAGTTTTTTTTTTGACTTTGCACTGAAAAAAAATTATTTGATCCAAATAAAAATGGAGTTTATTCAAGCAAATATTTGTTTGCTAATGGCCACACAACTATTTGTTTGAATAAAAAATAATTTTTATTTGATTTATTTTTAAGAGTTTCTTTGTTCGAAATAAATATTTATTACGAACAAACAATATGATTTTATAATCGTTGTTCATATCAAACAAAAATAACTTTAAAACAAATAAAATTATTTTGATTCAAATACGAGAAATTATTTCGTACAAATACCCAAAACATTGGTTTAAATACCCGGCCTAATTAAATTAAAACACAAAGCTTTTGGAACATAACATATATATATTCTAAAACCTTTGTGTTTTGATTGAAACCTGAGGTATATTTGTTTCAAAAACTTTGTGTTTTAATTTAAATAGGTCGGTTATTTAAACCAAAGTTTTGGGCGTTTGTACGAAATTATTTCTTTTATTTGAATCAAATCATTTTTATTTGCTCAAGCCTGTTCAATGTTTACTGTTTGTGTTGGTGATGACTTAAATAAAAAAAAAAGAAATTTTGGCTGTTGCAAATATGTGTTCATCTTTCTAAAAAGGACTATTTATTGACATTCAGTCAGCTTTAAAAAAATGAAAAACACTGTTATTATTCTTAAGACGTATTTAGGTTTCACGTTTTAGCTGAAATAAACTATGTCTTAGTTTTCTTTTAATTGCTAAAAAATCCAAAATCCGAACCCTATCTAACTCGCCGATTTGTAAATGGTATGTCAGAGCACTTAACTTTTAATTACCAAATTCATGACAGGAACAGTTGTCCACAGTAAATAAAATAAAAGTTTAAAGGGGATATCCAAGAAACATTTTTATTCAAAGGTATTAAAAGCAAAGAACAAAACTAGTATTCCCAAAATATAAATAAAAAATATAATCAGATTATTTTGTCTCTGCTTATCACTGGTTTTGAAAGTTAATCATTTTTATAATAAAAAAAACTATTATCATAAGCTAAAAGCATCTTTTTTCTAAATACTAGATAGAAACATAAACATATTATGGGATAAGCTGTACTACTTATTAATTTTAACGGTAACTCACTAGTTTTTATAAAAAATACCAAAATTCTTAGAGTCCATAAAAATGTTATCATATAAAAATAGTGAAAGGCAGTCATATTTTACTTAATTAAACTAATAGGACATATAACTACCTCTCCAGATCCAGTATAATGAGCATTGCACGGAAATGGCACAAGATTTTCACCGATTCTATTGTTAGTAAAGACATTAAATCGATTTCCATCAGGCTACCTAAAACTTCGATGCCATCAATATTTTGATCTAAAAATAAAACAACAATAATTAAAACAAAAAATAATGGAAACAAAACAATTGTGACTGTTGTTCATGATGCTAATTTGAATAGCCTGCTGCATTGCTTAAAAGTATATCTTATCCATTTAACTAAAATAATTAATGTTTTGTTTTAAATACTATTAGATTTAATCGAAATAAAATACAATTTGCTTCAAAACTGTACGTCCATGGATCAACCATTTATTTATTCAGATTGAATAAATAGGGCTTTGAAATATCTATCAATTCATTTTATATTATGTAGGTACAAGAACGAAAAGGACGCCATTGAACTTGTACAACGTAAAAAGCAAAAATGCTCAATCAAGATCGTACACCAAACTGCCTAAGCGTACTGTTATACACTATTGTAGGCGAATATCGCGTGATTTCATCTGCATTGCTAGGTAGTAACAGCAGAAAACAACTTTTAATTACTAGTAAAACTCACGCCATTTTGATTATGAGAGAACGCTTCTTTATTTACAAACGATTAATTATGTACCTAGCTAAGTAATATAATAAAACGTAACTTACCTTGAAATGAGGGCACAAATGCCCCAAGTCCCACTTAATTAATGTATTTTCCTTCACAAATACTAAAAAAAAATAGCGACCTTGGACGGATACACTCTATAAAATATCCCTATAGGACGGCAGCAGAAATGTAAACTGAACTGCCCGAGGAGCGTAGAGCGTCGACGCGGCTGTGCAACTGCTACGAGTTGAACGAGACTCGGATGAAGTAATAATATTTGGTTCAATATTCACAATCTTTTATTTAAAGCAACCCTTATTTGTTTTAAATAACGGAGAGGTTTCGTATCTGTAAAGCTTTAAAGCGAATAAATATGTGTTTAATATGGAAAAAAGTCTTGCTATCATAAGGCAAAGAAATAACCAAGAAAAATCAAACACGCCCAATTATTTAAATTAAAGAAAGTTTGTTTAATCTAAGTAATTTTTATTTAAAGCAAATAAATAAAAAGCAAAGAAATATTTATTAAGGTTTTTTTTTCACATTTTTATCAGTGTGGTCATGCTTTGGGATAATATGTGTTACTTTCTGTTGGTTGCGCCCCTTCAGCAAACGAATCGAACGAACAGCCATGCGTGAGGTTAGTGTAAGACACTGTTAAATACATTTGTATTTGTCGAGCGGTTTACATGGTTTTATGGTTCAATCCAATAAATATTTTCAACAGCTCTGGTAGTGCATTAGTTATGTACTTTGTTTGCTATGTGGGCGGCCCGGGCTGCATACAACACGAAACAAGCGCTTGCATAGGGCGACTGTAAAATAAATGTTTGCCATAATACCCCTGTCACAGCCCCTGTTGCTATAAAAAAAAAAACGAAAATGCCATAAATGATAGAAAAGACGTGAACAATATGTGTAAAATATACCATTCAGTATTCCAATAACCAACGCAACAGTGCGATATATTGTTTCTCTAGAAGCACAATATAACAATTTTAATATGTCTGTAGTTGTGTTGTTTTGTGTATATGTGAAGGCATGCCATATGGATTTTAAAATAGTTATTTGTGTATTTAGAGCGCAAAGTAATGGATTGCCGCTTGAGAAAGAATGTTACTGCGCGACGCGTAGCGGAGCGCAGTAATCTTTCGAAAACGGCAATTTTAGTTTGCGCTCGAAAAACACACAGAACTTTTTCTACAGCCGCATTTTTAAAAATTAAATGAACATTTTTCTCTATACTTATTCTGAAATTTGCAAATGACTGTCAGTTTTGACATATTATATTCGGGCTTCGGGCATATTTGGAACAGGATTGCCAGCAACAAACTGTAACAAACGCACGACTGTCATTTATTTATCTTCGGTTTCCATGACCATTCAGCACACTAGACGGAAAAAGTGAGAATTTCCTTTTCCATGTTCGCGCTAGAGCGCAAAATAAGGATCCACGGCATTCGTTGATTTTGCGATTTCATTTGAATTTAGTATTTAGTTATTTTGCGCGCGGCTGTAGAAAAACATAATTTTATGACCAAGAAATCTACTTTCAAGGTAGGGTTTGTATTTTTCTCAATTCAGATAATTTGTAAGGATTTCAATTGTTTACATATTTCTACTAAAACTGAGCTTTATCCACAATACCGAAATAGAAGTTTTACAGTTTAGTCATCTCCTGATGATGCTAACATGGATAGCGAAACGCGCGTCGAGTACAAAAATTCTGTTTCGGTATTGTGGATAAAGTTCAGTTTTAGTGCATGTTGCCGAAGGTTCCAAACCCCAACATAGTACATATTTCTAGCAAAGAATTTTTTCATAAAGACTAAAGGATAGAGTCGAAACGTTAAAATAAAAGATGAGCTAGAAATATGTACTATGTTGGG